>WAAF01002262.1:0-18592 GCA_013400475.1 Tricholaema leucomelas
TCTATGATTCTATGATTCTATGATTGTTCACATATTAAGAAAATCTGAATAGTATAGCAAGAACTATCTAGATTTCTTCATGTTTTTCTCTCTCTCTCCTCCTTTTTCCCTTCATCTTCTCTGCCCCTCTAACCTTTGACTCCCTACATTTTTGCCTGGCCTTTGTTGAAGAGGAACCAACTCCAGCAGGTGTAAATACTTAAGAATTTGCACCATGGTAACCATTCATTGAGAGCCATCTTTTAAAAAAATCATTTTAACCAGGTTTATCTTGTATATAACACCTGCCAAATAGCCATATCAGTGTTGGATTCTTTTCTATCCGTTCCCCTGTCTTTTGTCTTTCTATCTCTCATTTTGACATCAGTAGGAGGTATATTGCTGTAGTAGTTGTTCGAAGTCTTCTCTGCCACATGTTCCTTCCTTTTTTGCTTCTTCCTTGGTTAAGCTCAGACATTGGGCTTTGTGCTAGTTTGAGCCTAGCTAGCATGTTTTGGAGAGAAGAACTAGATGATAGGCTGTAAAATGAAAACAATGGTGAGGTCTACTTCCCTCACAGTCTTGCTGGGATGTGTAAAGAAGAAAGGCAAAACAAAGATTAGGGCACTTGCTTCTTCTCTTCGCTGGGGAGCTTTGCCTGCTGGGGAGAAGCTGAGGCTGTTGCCTGGACTCCATCTTGCTTTCTAACCTCACCCTTCCTTTGCTTGGCTGCTTCACCTTGCTTTTTAACCCTCTGGCCGAACCTCCATTCTTCCTTGGGACTGGGGTAAGGTTGAGAGGGGTAGGGGGAAGGTGAGGGGTGGTTGAGAGCCCCTCCTGGGGACTCAGGTTTCTGGGAGGGGGAATTGTGTTTGTATTACCTTTTTTCCCTTGTATATTTCTGTCTATAACTGTATATACTGTAAATATCTGCTTGTAAATTGTGCCAGCTGTAAATATAAGCTTCATTCAAATTTCCAGAGCCGACTGAGTCTAGTCTGGGTGATTTCTAAAAGTGTGGTGGGGCGGGGAACACCCAAACCATCATAGGCTTCAGGCAACAAACCAGGCTCAAAACAATCAGGATTTTAAGAATAGTGTTTGGTTTTTGTTTTTTTTTTTTCTTTGTCTTCATGCTGGTGAGACTCAGTCATCTGCATTATCAACAAAAGTGTCATCCTTAAAGCCAGTGCTGCCTGGGAACAAGCAGTGAAGGAAGGGTAGGACAGTGGTGCAGAAGCATCCTGCTCAAAGAAAATACTCTGCAGGCTATGGTCTGGATATCTGTTCAGAAATCTTTTATTTCCATTGACAGGCTGCCAAGTAGTGAGAATGGTTAACAGCACAGTCATAAAAATTAGTTTAGGAGTTTCCCAAGAGACACAAACCTATAATGTCTATTCTGTTGTTAAGAGTAACTATTTCTAATTAATTGACAATCCATTTTGTTTGGGGGTATTTAAGGAAAGAGAAGACAACATACCAAAGAATGCCTCTAAACAGCTTAACATATTTGAAATAGCATTGAGTTGTATAAACTCAGTGAACTAAAACACCAAATGAATAGGGAGTCACTTTATAGTTGCTGTTAAAAGAAGTAAAGATCTCCAGAGAACCAAAGGAGAAAAGATAAGGAAAGTGAATGAAGAAAGGAAAATGGCAAGTAAAGATTGAACACTGTTTACAACACTAACCTACAACTTGGGAGTCATATAAGTAATTAGGATACGATGGAGAATAATAAATGAAAGGATGGAGAACAGACACAAGTGTGGAATGAAAAAGGGAGAATAGTTAAGACTAGCAATGAATAGAGAAAGAAGCAAAAGGGAGCTTTTAAAAGGAAGATAACAGTGGAATGGACAGAAATCATGACTGAGATAAGAAGAACCCTCTGTGAAACAGAAAAAGGAAGTGTTTGGAAAAGAACTAACACACCCCCAAGAAGTACGCATATCATCATTATTAAACATCAACCTTGAATTATACATTTCTTGAGAGATGTCAGTCTTCAAATTTTCATAGAAAATATCTTAATAGAAACCTATTGTTACTGTTCAATAGAAGTGGTAGTTACAAAAGAAGACTTTTTAATGGAGGGAGTTTTTTAAGTCACTTTTTTTCCCCTTTTTACCTTTTTGGTTTAAGTATGCACATATTGTCAAGATAGAGTTTAAGACAATCTTGCTACAGCTGTGTACTATAAAACCGTTGTTTCTGTTGCAATGTCTGGAGCAAAGCATGAAGATACAGCTTCTTTCTTTGCACTTCGAACATCATCACCACTTTTCTGAAAACCCCTATCTGTGACCTGGTGAAGCTAACCAGATGCATCAGTGGAAAATGGTTAAAACGAGTAAGTGCAGTTAATAAGACAGCCACAGGTGCTCCACTACAGACCTCTGCTAAACTGATCAGCTAATATTTCAGCAGTGCCATAAAAGCCCTTAAATTCTGCATCTAGTTTCGGAGGAGCCCTTGACTTTTGAAGTGCCAGATCATATTGTTTGATCGGTTTTGCGTTCATGTAAATGGATTATTTTTAATAAATTTTGACTGCTTTGCTTCACTCTGCCCTAATGATACTTTGTTTATTTCTCCACATAATTCTTCTCTTCAAGCCTATCATTTATATGAACATCTTTTGAGCATTGCTCCATCAAAGAATATCATTAAATAGTCATAATCTCCTTAACCACCCATTATCAATTTCATCTTGGGACCGGCATTTTTTCCAATATTTACCTCCAAGGTTTGATCAGATGTATTTCAAACTCAAGTCATTTACTTACTCATAGTTGATTGAAGGACTGCACTGAATTTTCACTGTCACCTTTTATATTCTAGTTCTCATAGTTTTAGGATTTATAGAATCATGAAGTCAGAGAATTGTTTCAGATGGAAAAGACCTTTAAGGTCATTGAGTCCAAGCATTATCTAACTCTACCAAGTCTGATGGTAAACATGTCCCTTACCACCATATTTGCATTTCTTTTAAACACCTCTGGGGATGGGATTCAGTCACCACCCTGGGGACCTTATTTCAGTGTTTGAGAATCCTTTCAGTGAAGCGTTTTCTTCTAATATCCCATCTAAACCTTCCCCAGTTCACTGAGGCCTTTTCAAACTCTCATTACTTGGTACTAAGGGGAAGAAACCAACTCCCACCTCACTACAGCCTCCTTTCAAGTGGAGAGCAATGAGATCTGTCCTCAATTTCCTCTTCCCCAATTGTTCAGCTGTTCCCCAGCTGAACAATTCCAGCTGTCCAACATAAGACTTGTTCACCAGACCCTTCACCAGCTTCTCTCAAAAAAACTCCAGCACCTTCTTGTAGTGAGGAGCCCAAAACTGAACACAGTATTCAAGGTTTGGACTCACCAGTGCTGAGTATGGGAGTAAGATCATTTCCCTGTTCCTGCAGGTGTAGCACTAGTATTTATGCAGTGATAGTAGGAGTGTAACTTTTTACGTGAAAACTCCTAATGGAAGTACTGGTGACATTTTTGTGCTAGTTATTCAATGAGAAGATGCTATTTGCAGTAGAGGATACATGTGGGAGTTGCACTGCTACAGCAATGATATTCCCACATAGATCAACAGCCAGAAGTACATAGATGTACAGCACTAGAAAGTTTCTCTTCTTTGATTTTGACAGGTAGCAGATTTATCTGGCATAAATAGTACATGGTAGATATACAGTACAAAACGAAATACTCATTTGTAAACATTTGTGCAAATAAATCTCAAATGCTCAGAATTATGTTACAAGGGAACATGACTAAATACCTGCAGAAGTAAGCGAATTAACGTAACTAACACTCTGTTATTTGATGTGATTCTAGGACATTGCCTACTTCACATGATTAGGTTCTTTGGGAATTGTTTTTGAAAGAATTATTTTCTTGGGGAAAATTTTGGTTAATCTGAAGCTTCAGGAATTAATTCGACTAAATTTCTCCAGGCGTAGAGTGATTTTTTTTTTTTTCTCATTCAAATGAAAATTTCCACCTTTGGGAAGACAATTCTAGTCTTTGCCTTGAGCAGCAAGCTTTGCATTTAAACTCTTCAGCTAGATATTAATAGAGTACAACCCAACTCTGCATTTGCATGAAATGTGATTACGATAAAAAAAAACAAATCTGTATTTAAGTATAGATACCATTTCTTTTAGAACTTCGTTAAAGTGAAGCAGTACTTTTTTTGTTTGGTTGGTTGGTTTGGTTGATTGGTTTCTTGGGTTTGGTTTCGGTTTTGGGTTTGGTTTTGGTTTTGGTTTTGGCATGGAAGTACACATAGCTTCCTCAGCAAAGCAGTGAAATATGTACTTAGTATTTGGATGCTGTTTAGGAGACCTATTGTTAGTGTAACTGTGTGCTTAAGCATGTGTTTGCTGTATTGGATTTTTACTAGATTTGAGCTGGGTATAGGGCAGTGCAGCCTCTAAGCAAAGTACACATTTTAAGAATAAAGTGCACTATCTTGCCCCAAGGGGAGTCAAAGTCAAAACCAGAGTGATTTTTAAACCTCCTTTATAAAGATATTACTTCTCATAGCTTTTCCGGAGGAAAATGTAGGTAATAAAGTGCAACTGTTCTTTAACATTAATTTGTCTCTCAAAAATTAATAAGCAATGCTATCTCTTCAGATGCTTTGTATTTTTTTTGTTTCAACTGATTTTGCTTTAAGATATGACCAGATGTGGTTGTTTTGAAGGTAATAGATTAGTGCATTCTTATGGGATTGTTTTAATGCAATTTATTTCTCAGTGCATTGATGTTTGTAGAGCTGTGTGTTCTGCTTAAAACAGATATCTTCCTCAGGGTGAGAAGGCAGTCATGCAGCTTGAAGGTGGAGGCATTCTGAAAAATAACTAAAAACTGCACCCAAATCCTCATGCAGGCACTCAAAGCCTTTCACATTATTTTTTTGTGAGATGTGCCTTGTATAGGCAGAAAGAAACTTTTGTTATCTACCAGACCTTGCTCTTTTTCCATCAAGTTTCCTCACATTTGTGACATTTATTTTACTGTAAATAACCTCCTGATTCTAGTGCTGATCTGGTAGTGTTGTAGGTGAGGTATACATACCCTTCCAGCTGCTAGGTTCAGAAAGCGTCACAGCATTCAGATTTGTTAGAAGTACTCTCTGTTTCTCATCTAAACACTCTGAGAAGAGACTGCAAATGCAGTGTAAGAGTTGCTGATAGCTTGAATATTAGGCACAATTACTCGCCTGAAAGGGTTGTCAAACCATTGGAACAAGCTGCTCAGGGAAGTGGCAGAGTTCCCACCCTTGAAGGTACTTAAAAGGCATGTAGATGTGGTGCTGTGGAATGCTGGGTTGATAGCTGGACTTGATGATCCTAAGGGTCTTTTCCAATGTAAACTGTTCTAGGATTCTGTGATTCCAGTTTCAAGGGATTAAAAGTGAGAAGATTATCTGGAAGGCAACATAGGACTTTTCAAAACAGTAATTTTACTTGGTAAAGAACCTGAGTTAAGATAAACTACAGATCTGTTTAATGGAGACTACAAACATCGTATTTAACATTTTGTGAATGCTATAAAATTTTAATTGACCTGTGATCAGGATCAAAATTAAAACATCTTTTTTCTATTCACTCAAATAGATTAATCAATACTACTTCTCATAGCCTGCTACTTGGGACAGAATCTAGCTTCTCTGACAACTCCATCCATGAGTAATCTCATAGACATGAAGATTTTTTTGATTGTTGCAACCATTAGTTTGATTGTCAGCCATCTTGAAATAATACAAACCTTGTGAGTATCTCTACAGTTTCAGAATGCTTCAGTCTAATGGATAGCAATTATAAGTCATTAAACATATTTAGTCTACTTTTACATGCTTTTTAACCAAATCTAAATCAAGAAGAATTTCAAATGATCTTCACATATTTCAAGAAGGTTTTCCTTAGCTCTTCATCTGAAACAGCAATTGATTGAAATATCTTTTTCCATACCAGTTGAATACCTATGGCTTTATGTTGTCACAGATATCTAGACACTCTCTTTTGAGCCATTTCTGCACATTTGCTCATTTATTTTGTGTTTCAGAACACAAAGGTAGTTTTACCAGATGCTCATGCATCTTGTGAAAGCAAGCTAGGGAAATCTCAGAACAGTTCTCTTTGAGATTTGTTTCCATGTTTCTTTTCTTATCTGCACGAGAGTCTTCTAAGTTTTTTGGTTGAGCTAGAAGGAGGTTGCTTTGTTGATAAGTGGTTTTAGGCCTAATTTGTCAACTTCCATTGAGTGTCCTCCTGTTTAAAGCCTTTATCATAGTTCTTTGTGTTTATTCCCTACTTTATCCCAACTTTATCTATTTCTAAAGATATCAAAGAGTAGTTCTCCCAAGAAATGATGAAACTGAAGCCATTTTTCTTGTGCCACTGGAGGCATTTGAGCAATGTGCGACCTGGCACTTAGGGACATGGTTTAGTGTTAATTCTTCAGTGCTGCTTCAGGAGTTGGACTGGATGACCTTTGAGGTCTCTTCCAACTGGATGTATTCTGTAACTCTGTTTTAGGAAAACTGACATTTATGTCTTCATATTCCATCTATATATACGGTACACAAAAGTAGTCAGACATTCAGGACAATAAAAGTCCTTACTATTTGAATTCAATATTGTTTAAATGAAATTCAAGTGTTGAAGAGATAGTACCCTCAATATCTGACAGAAATTTATTCTGCAAAAACATTAGTAAAAATAATCCCTGAAACAGCCTCGTGATACACAGCATACATGTAGGGGCAGCTGTGTTGTGTACTGTGTGCGACTGCTACAAACAGTCTGATTTTTCCTGTGAAAAATGACATTACTCCCCTACATTTACACAGGATATTTAATCAGTTATTTTTCTTACTTCAAATTTCATCTTCTTAAAAATTATTTTGGGAGAAAATTGGAATAGTGAAAATAAAGCAATGTATTTAATGTACATTTGCCATAAGTGCAAAGCGTTATTAATGTGTAGATTTAAAACTAGTAAGCAATCTTGTAGTACCTATATGTAGAACTTTCTAGCAATTTTCTGGTATAAAATTATTCATAGGACGTGGTGAGTTGTTTGTATTATAAAAATGTTGTAAAAATGTAAGCCAGGCTTTTGGTTTTAAAAAAAAAAAAATTAAAAAGTGGTTTTCTTATTCTACATACCCTTGCATTTAAAATGTGATGAATTTTAACTTTTCACATCTTTAAAACTCTAGACATAAAATTATTAATATCATAAGTTTTTCTTGTCCCAGCTTATTTTTCTTTTGAGGCAAATTCACAACATCAAAATTTTAAGAATTCGATTTTTCATAGCTATTTATGGTGGAAGGCAGTAAATTCTACTCAGCAGGAACTTAGATAACTTTGTGTTAGATATTTTGGAATAGTTTGATATTATATGATTTAAAAAGCAGATAAATTTAGACTGGGCACAAGAAATTTTTTACTTTCTTAGTGAGATACTGGAACAGGTTGCCCAGAGGAGTTGTGGATAGCCTATCCGTGGAAATATTCAAGGTCATATCGGATAACACTTTGAGCAATCTAGTTTGGTGAAAGATGTCCCTGCCTACAGTGACTGGGGTTGGATTAGGTGATCTTTAATGATCCATTCTAATAGAAACTGTTCCAAGATTCAGTGATAGAGAGATCTTTTGCTTGAAGAGAAGAACAATGTCTTCATGTCAGAAAATGCTTTTACTATTTGGTGCTGCACTTTTCATCATCGTGGTGTAATGTGGTTGAATCTCAGACAGCTACACTATGTCTTCAAATGAAAAACATTTGCTATCTTACTGAGGTTAGTATTTACATAGGAATAATCCATGTATCTTTATAACCTTATATGTTAACTGTACTATATGTTGCCTTAAAAATACTTAACTAATTGAAGGTATGAGATTGGATTTCACATTTCCTCTTCCTGAAAATTGTCTTAATGAGCTTCTATTGATTCTAAGAAGTTGAAATGGTAGTTTTCAGAGAAAAATAAACAAACAAACAGATTTTACTTGCTTCATGGAATGAAACATTGCAAAAAGTTAATGAGGTAATTAATTTACTCTACCTCAAGGGTGCATCTGATCCAGTCTCAAGGATTTCAGTTTACTGCCCTCTCTACAGAGCAATCTGAAGTGTTGCTGTTTTGTGACAGCATGCTCTCAGGCTGTCTTTTGGGCCACAATAACTTTGTCATGGTATGCAAAGCTATTCTGTTTCACACATTTCAAAGAGGAAAAGCATCTTTCTGTATTATTCTAAGGGAAAGGATTTACTATTCCCCTAGGGTCTGTAACAGAGATTTATTCTCTTAACTTGGTTTACACATTTGTAACAATTCCTTTTCTTTTTCTTCTTGAAGTACATATTTGATTTTTTAGTGCCTGAAGGTAACTTGTTAATTACTTTTTCTGCATATTCCAAGAAATGTATGGACTAAATCAGAACATTATATAAAGGTCACATTAAACTGTATTCTCATGGAAATGAGTCTTATGAAGTAAAAATAGCTTTAGATGCCAGGTGGCACTGAAGGCTATTTCAGTAGGCTGTTGCATTTAAAAGCTAGAAATCTTGCTTGCATCAGGAATGGAAATTAATTAGTATTTTCAGCCTATCCCTTAGTGAATATTTGCCCATGTATAGTAGAAAAACTCAGTTTGGCAAAATAGTTCAATTCTTTTCACTATTAGACAAAAAAGGCTGCTAGGAGGTGAAGATTAGCCTGCAGTGCTGTTGTCTCTCTGAGAAACTCATATATTGGCAGTTTTCATAATCTGCATAGTTTTAGAGTGATGTTTGTGGTGAGCCTACAACATTCATCCCAGTGCAAGTGGAGGATCATGTAGTACCACCTCAATTGGCTCTTGCTTTACGTCACCAGCATTTTCTTTTCACTGTTTATCATTTCCTCACCAGACCCTTGGGTATTCCATGCCTGGCATCTGTCTCAAGCTGAATTCAGTTTGAATTATTTCAGTATTCCTCATAGTGAAGTCAGGAATAGATGGTGCTCTGCTGCCCATTTTGATTCTCAAAACTGTTTTACTGAGAAACCTTTATGTTCTGGTGCTTTGGATCTGGGACATGCAATTTCACTCTGTGGTGTCAGGGGTTGCTTTTATCTCTACCATGGAAAAGTCCACAGAGTCAGCCAAGGTGGCAGTCTTAGTTCATGCTCGATTAGCAGAGACAGTTCCTAATCTACAGAGTTGAGAAGTCTGTTTTAGGAAAAGCAGCAGTGCATACTGCTGTCTGAATGTGGATGAAATCAGGTCTGCCACACCAACTACCAAAGCATCCAGATATCAAGAAGAGCAGGGAGTAGAACAGATGGACATGTCACCCTGGAAGAGAGATACAGTATCTTTGTCTCAGGCTCCAGCAATGTTGTTGCTGTACGTTGGTACCAGATCTGTATCAATTGGGCAGCTTTACTTAGATGCTTCTCTGTTTGAAAGGCAGCATTCCCCAAGAAGGCTTTTGTAGATATCCAGACCTTGCTTGTACAGATACGAAGAGCAGAGCTAGCAGTTAAGACAGAGCCATGTGAATAAAATTATCAAGGATTATTATTTCATATTGATTATTTCATCCTCTAAAGATGGAGCAAAAATAAAGGCGAAGAGCAAACTACTCTTCCATTTGCATCAGGGATCTCAACTATATCATGTTGTTCTTTGAATTCTCTGTATTTCCAAGAAGTAGAACTGAAGCACAGCAGAAAATATGGCAAAAGCATAACCATGGCACAGAAGATATAGCTAAATCCTCTCCTGTTAGAAAGGACAGATTTTCAACTAAGGTGGAAGCTGAGACAAGAAAGCTCAGGGAAAACGGAGTTGACAGACAAAGAAATGAGAGGAAATGTACATGTTAATAAGACTGAATAGGTACATACAGACAGAAGGCTGTGGTGGAATGATCCATGTTGGACTAATTGCTGTTGGAATTGTTTCCTTTCAACCCACCTTCTACTTCTGATTCCTTCATCCAGCCTACTCATGTTTTCTTTCTCACTCCCTTTTGCTGTTCTCATCATTTAGGACTTTGTATTGCACATTCATTCACAAAGATGAAGTATCAAGTGATAGCCCATTTTTACAATGACCAGTCACATAGAAGGATAGGAGTTGACAGCAAAATTAAGGACTATAAAGCAAGTGTGCTCTTAAAGATGCTAACTATATTTTGCATGGACAGCAAACCAGATCCTTTTATGATAGACAAATAACATTAATTTTGCAGTTTCAGTGTTGTTGTACACCTTATGAATGCCAGTTCCTGCATACATATGAATTTGAAGTTGACACTGTTGGTAGTTGCGTGTTGGACACTAAATTGTGCCAAAATTTTTTGAGCAGAAGTCTTTTCTGGAGAGCAGTGCAGCAGCAGCATAGATAGATGTCACCTCACTCTGATTTCTTCTTCATAGTTACGTACTCAAATCTAGGTCAGTTTTTTTCAGTGAAAGAAATGCAAGCCTGCAGAGGACAAGTCATCACAGCAAGTTAGATATCGAAAACAAAATGAGCAGTTATTCATGTGTGATTTTTGGGGGATTTTTTTTTTTGGCATGGGATCTGTTTTGGTTTTTTTTTTTCTTTTGCTGTTGTTATTTGTTTGCTTTGGTGGTTTTTGTTTGGTTTTTTAAAATTTACTATAGAAGTGTGTACATGGTTAATATCAGTCAGGGAAAAAAACCTCTGAATTTAAGTAAATCTCTTATTCTAGTTTCTACAGGAAAGACCCTTAATTGGATTTTGAATGTGTGCAGCTCAGTATCATGATGTGTATGTACATATAAGCATGCATACATCTCTGACTTTTCTCCTTGGGTTTTTAGGACTTCACTTTTTTGTAAAGTTATTGTATACCATATTCATTTATGGTATTTCATTCCAAAATGCAAGTCTAACAAAATGAATGTTCTATGTTTCAAGGATCCTGAGTGTATAGAAAACACAACCAGGTATGACTATACTGACAGAGTTTCTGAAGAAAAGCCTGAAAGTTATATAAAATAAATGAGTGACTGTGATCAGGTCCCCTCAAATCTAATATCTTTGTGGTGGAAGATGTACAGTCTTGGTGTGGACTACCTCAATATAATGATTTTAGATCCTGAACAAAGTCAACGAGTGTGAATCTTCAAAGTTCCCAACGCCATTGACATGATTGTCCTCAGGGGCCCCAGACCCCTGAGGCCCCAGTGGAAGATATGACAAAGGAGGAGTTTTCCTTAGTTGATGAGGACTGTATTAGGGAACAGCTAAATAATTAATTTGAACATCCACAAATCCATGGGTCCTGACGGCATGCACTCATGAGTGCAGAGGGAGCTGACAGAGGTCATTGCCAGACCAGTCTCCATCATCTTTGGTAAGTCATGGTGGACAGAAGAGGCATCTGGGGGCTGGAGGAAGGCAAATATTATTCCAAAATTCAAAAAGGGTAAGAAGGAAGATTCAGGTAACTTTAGACTGATCAGGATGAGGGGTTCATTAGTAACAGTCAATGCAGTTTTATCAAAGGAAAGCCATGTTTGACCAACCTGATAGCCTTTTATGAGGACTTAACTCGGTGGATAGGTGATAGTAGAGCCGTGGATGTGGTTTATCCTGATTTCAGCAAAGCATTTGACACTGTCTCCCACAGCATCCTTCTGGCTAAACTGAGGCAGTGTGGTCTGGATGATCAAGGAGTGAGGTGGATGTGAACTGGTTGAAGGGAAGAAGTCAGAGAGTTGTGGTCAATGGGACAGTCTAGTTCGAGGCCTGTAACTAGTGGGCTCTGTCAGGGGTCACTGCAGGTACCAGTTCTGTTCAATATATTCATCCAATGACCTGGATGAGGGCACAGAGTGCACTGTCAGCAAGTTTGCTGATGACACCAAATTGGGTGCAGTGGCTGACACACCAGAGGGTTGTGATGCCATTCGGTTAGACAGGCTGAAGGGTTGAGCATGGAGAAATTTAATGAAGTTCAACAAGGGCAAGCATAGAGTCTTGCACTGGAAAAGAACAATCCCAGGTATAAGTAAAGGTTGGAGACTGACCTGTTGGCTGGCAGTGAAGGGGAAAAGGATCTGGGGATCCTAGTGGATGGAAGGTTGACCATGAGCCAACAACGTGCTCTGGTGGCCAGGAGGGCAAATTAGTTCTGATTCTTGGCAATCTTGCACAACAGAAAGTTTTAATTCCTACAACCAGGATCCTTGTTCTTCCTTTTCAGTAATTCATATCCTGTTATGTAGGCACAGTAAGACTTATACAGCTAAGCTTAAGAAGGATGTATAGCAACTAAAGTAAGGAGCCTATTGACACATGGCAAAGTAGCAGGCAGCATGGCTGAACAGAGAAAATGTGGTGCATCTGTTAAATTCAGGCTTCTTTGTGATCAATTTTAAATGCAGTGAAAGGTGTGTTTTTTAGGACTGTTTTCTGATAGAGCTGCACAGGTTGCAGGCAGGCCGTAACAGGGAAAGGTTTGTAGATACCAGCAGCATACCTCACTAAACCAGCTAGTAGGTAGACATTCAGACACATGAATTTCTCTTTGTTTCTGAAAGAATAGTATTTTATCATTAGTGATCATGGATATGCATAATACCATTATGCTGCTGTGATTTGTGGTGCATCAAAGCCCAGGAAGTGTTAAAACTGAAAGCTAATGGAATTGTCTGAAAATTTAATAAAGTGCTCTGGAGGACCAAGAGCAGGTTTTAAAATAGATCTGAGGTGGGTTGTTCATTTCCATCTGGTCTTTATTGTTGTGAATCTCTGTTTCATCAACTACTGATCTAATGCCCAGTTCCCATAAAAATAAATTCTTCCTGGACTATCCTGTGTTCACTGTACTTCTGTCTACTAGTAATTTTCCCCAAAACTCTACCAAATTAAAAACACTTCCTGTCCCAAACTGTCTTGACTCTAGCTTCAGTCTGTACTATTCAGTAATGGACCAGGTAGCTGGAGTCTCTCAGGAGTTATATCACTGAGGTGTTAAGAAGATCTTTAAGTCTGTTTTAGCTTGAACAGGCAAAAAAAAAAATGCTACAGAAAGATTTCGCATTTATGTCTTAATACGAAGTCACAAGTTGCCTGCCATTAACACTAAGCCTAGACAGCTTTCTTTAAAATGTATCACAGAAGCAACATCAGAGTTGAAATTCAGAGGTTGCACTTATAAAGAAAACATTAATTACTTTGGAAGCCTAGGTGTATTAAACAGAGGCTTAGCTGAGTTTGTTCAGACAGGGATGGGGAGATTTCTACATATATGCCACAACTTCTAAAAGCATTTCTTGGAATAGCAAATACCTATTACTTTTAATTCACACCTGCTAATTCAATTTTTGCTCATGTAGATTGTCTTTCCATATGCTAATCACCATTTGGCAGAGCCAACATCTTTTTTTTTTTTAAGTGTTAGGAACTGAATAGATTCTTTTTCATTGTATATTATTTTGAAGACTTTATTGCTGCAATTAAATAATATTCCATTTATTGCCACAATAAATTGCTTAGATAAACATCATTTTACATCCCAACATGAATGTCCATTATTAAAGACAGAATTACATGTAGCATTCATCTCTCTGCTGCTGCATTGTGTAATCTTATCTTTACAACAGTGGTCTTTCAAAATACTATTTTGCAATCGGCTATTTTTTTTTCTCTTTACTTTCACTTATATAAAGCTTTTGACTTCAGTAGTACTCTTTATGAATAAACACTATGTGACTGGAAATTTGTGGCAAAACCATACCTATATCAGATCCACGGAACTGTAGAAAAATGAACTGCCAAATGAAAATTATCTCTACGACTGGAGATAAGTAAAAGAGCAGAAAACTTAACAGTCCGGAACAGAAGTGTACATTCATTATTTATTCAAGATACAACTTCCACTGGATGGCTTGGGAGTTGTAAGTGTGTGACAACTGTTCTGATAAAAATCACAATTATGAAAATGTGACATGCTATTATGAATGTCTGCCTGTCTGTAAAAATTGTCATTTTACATATATATATATATATATATATATATACACACAGTTAAAGATTTGTACCTTTAGAAGTAATTTAAACTGCGTCTATTAAGTCAGGCAGTTGTGGTCAATGGGATGGAGTCTAGTTGGAGGCCTGTAACTAGTGGAGTTCCACATGGATCAGTACTGGGACCCATTCTGTACATCACTGACCTGGATGAGGGCATAGATTCACTGTTAGCAAGTTTGCTGATGACACCAAACTGGGTGCAGTGGCTGACACACCAGAGGGTTGTGCTACCATTGAGTGAGACTTGGACAGGCTGGAGGGTTGGACATGGAGAAATGTCATGAAATTCAGCAAGGGCAAATGTAGAGTCTTGCAACTGGGAAAGAATAACCCCAGAGATCAGTATAGGTTGGGGACTGACAAGCTGGAAGACAGCAAAGGGGAAAAGGATCTGGGAGTCCTAGGGGTTGGAATGTTGACCATGAGCCAGCAATGTGCTCTGGTGGCCAGGAGGGCTAATGCCATTCTAGGGTGTGTTAGGAGTGTGGCTAATAGGTCGAGCGAGGTTCTTCTCCTCCACTACTCTGTCCTGATAAGGCCACATCTGGATTATTGTGTCCAGTTCTGGGTCCTCCAGTTCAAGAGGGACATAGAACTACTTGAGAGAGTCCAGCATAAAGACACAAAAATGATTAAGGGAATGGAACAACTCTCTTATGAGGAGCGACTGAGGGAGCTGGGACTCTTTAGCTTGGAGAAGAGGAGACTGAGAGGTATCCTCATCAGTGTTTATAATTATGTAAAGGGTGAGTGCCAGGAAGATGGAGCCAGGCTCTGCTTGGTGATGCCCAATGACAGGACAAGGGGCAGTGAGTGGGAGCTAAGGCATAAAAAGTTTCATGGACACATGAGGAGGAATTTTTTCACTGCAAGGTTGACGGAACACTGCAACAGCCTGCCCAGGTTGGATGTGGAGTCTTCCTCTCCGGACAAATTAAAAAACGTCCTGGATGCATTCCTGTGTGATCTGGTATAGCTGATCCTGCTCTGGCAGGAGGGTTGGACTGGATATTTTGAGCCCACTCCAGCCACTGACATTCTGTGATTCTGTGAAAAGTATTTTTATTGCAGTGACTAAATACAATGAAGAAGCCATAACATAGTCTAAGAACAAAAAGTCTGGATTTAAATTTATGTATTCAATTTGCCTGCAGTGCCATATTTTAACATTTACTTGCAAAGCATGAATTAACACTCTACAGCAATATCAGAAGCTTCTGTTACAGTTATTCATGAATTCCATTAGTTTGAAGTTTTCTACAGCATTTTGTCTTGTTAAAACTGCAGAACAGTATTTATTTATTAATATATGCTATGGGAAAGGCTGACACCATTTCAATATCTGACTCTTAATTTTTCCATATTGACTTGGAATTTCTCAATTTTCTTTTGTTTTAATCCAGCCTCTTAGATGAGAAAACCATTCTAAAAATTTTCTCTGCAAAAAGTAATACTGGGTAATTTTAAAAAATACAATACAAATCAATGATCCTGTCAGGTCCACCTTCTGCTTTAGTCTCTCTTGAGCAGGGTCAAGAAAGGAAAGTGTAATGTGAAGTATTTGTCATCGACTCTTGTTCCTAAGTTTTTGCTAGTGGAACACAGACAAACACTTTGTAACTTTTCAAGGAATTCCAAATAAAGAATTTACTTCAAATCATTTAAGTCATGTTACCAGCTATACCCTTGCTGGAAATACACATTACATTGGTGAAGCAGGGAGCTTGTTTTCATAGTGTTTCCTATTGGTTTTATTCCCTGTCGTTTAGAACCCGACCACACAACACACATCTGTAAGCCGGATGACCTTCTCTGTGCCTGACTCCATTCCATCAACAAAAGAATGATATTATGGATTCCCTTTCAGGAACCATATCCAACTACCAATTAGACTAGATTGGAAAGAGAATATTAACATACACTAAGGTCATCCATCATGAGATGAGGAGAAGTTAATTATGTCTAGTTCATGCCCTCCACTTTTGAAGTCACTCAGATAAATACGGCCATCATTATGCCTGTGCACAGAACTGTGGATCTTGCAAACCAAAGGAAAGTTTGATGTGTCTGATAAGATATCCATTGCACAACTGAGGATGGACATCAGAAAAGAGTGTGTGGCTCCAGAGGAAGTCTGCAATTCTAGTTCTGTAAGGGAATATATTTGCGACCTCAGGAGTGCTGCAGCTTATGCTCCAGCCCTTTCATGAGACTCTATGTTCCAGGTTGAGACTATAGGGTTAAAAAATCTTCTGGGGACTAGAAGATTGTTTTTCAATCCCATAATTCTGCTATCTCTTTATAAACTCATGACAAGGTGACAAGGTCAGCTCGTTCTCCTTTCCTCCTCCTCCTGCCCTGTGTCTGGCAGGAGCCACTTTATCGGGAAGAACATGCAAGCAGTAGGCCTGTTTTGGAGCCTCCAGGGGCTTGTTTAGGCTTCTTGGATGGTGGAGGAATAAGGTGGGGGGAGAAGGATTGTAGCACCGAGGAGTATTAGATTTAGGTTTTTTGGGTTGGGGGAAAATTTAAGGGGCTTTGCCAGGGATGTGGTAATTGCTTTCTAATGTCTATCTCTGTATTTCTCTCCGAGTAAAATTCTGTATTTTTATCCAATTTCATTTGAAAGTTTAATTTCTGTGCTGTCTTTAAAAACCACGACACTCTATCGAAGCCAAATTTTATCTGTGCAGAGAATTGTGTTCGAACAACAATAATGACACCTGCATTGTGTGTAATAATAATAATAATAATAAATATTTAAGTTAAAGTGGCTTGGTTTGTTGTTTTTTGGGTTTTTTTTTTCCCCCAGGAAAGACTAATCTCCAGTATTGCTATGCATGAACTTTTGCCCTAATCCATAGCTATTGCCCACAAAAGTAGGTCAGTATTTTCTTCGTGTGGATCACATTAGTTAAGACCAACTAATCTATGTTTGTGCCATGGAGGTAGCTGATGGAAAGGAAGCAGGTGTCTAGTGATTCTACGGTGTATCCTGAAAATGGAAGGTTCATAACTGCAAACATGGGTTGTGATGTTAATGTGAGATGGTTATGTAATATGTGTTTTTCTGTGTCGAATGGATACCAGTATGAAGCAGGAAGGGCGTATGAGAAGAAAAGAGAATGATTAGCTAAGAAAAGGGTAAGAGTTGGAGGACACAGACAGGATCTAGAATTCAAGAGGATTTAGATTATGATATATGAAATCAGAAGAGTTTGATGACAGCTGGAAAGAAAATGCAAAGAGGGAAGCATATGTTTCCTCTGTTTCTACATCCTAAGAGAAATATATGTCTTGTCTATTTTCCTTGGTTTCAGCTGTGGACAACTTTATGCCTTTTTAGACTACATATATTTTACATTTAGTAATTATTTTTCATCATTTAAAAATAATATTTCTTATTCTAAGGATAACCACCCTCTGAGACTCTCTTCTCTTATTTCCGTGTCATTAGTGTGACACTGGTAATTAGGACCTGACTCATATAAATATGAATAGCAGAAGTTTAGAATATTGCACTTTCCTGTTCCCACTGGAATATTCAGCAAGAAGACTAACTGTGTATTAAAATATTTTGTGTTATAATTAATGTTCACAAAATCTTTTTTTTTTTATTCCTTTTTCTTTTTTTTCTTAATTCATTTTCCAGTTGTTAGTGGAACACAGCCGAAAAAGGTTCAGATCACTTGAGATTTAAAGTGCAGTGAAACAATAAAAACAGACATTGCACATATGAATTAAGATGATAAAAATAGCAGTGTTGCAGTTTTATTGCTGGGTATATTTTTTTTGAACAATAGACCAATGTAGTATATTCGCAGACTGTGTTGGGTTGAAAGTGACCTTCAAAGGTCATCTTGTCCAACCCCACTTCAATCAGCAGGGACACCTCCATCTAGATCAAGCTGCCCAGGACCACATCATGTCTGATAGTCAATGTTTCCAGGAAAGGGGCAACTTTTTTCAGTGTTTACCACTTTCATTGTGAAGAAATTCTTCCTTGTGTTAAACCTAAATCTGTCCTGCTCCAGTTTAAAACCATTGCCCCTCATTCTGTCACTGCATACCCTTCTAAATAATCTTTCCCTAGCCTTCCTCCAGGTCCCTTTCAGATACTGAAATGTAGTTATAATGTCTCCCCCTGAGTCTTGTGCATTCCAGTCTGTTCCATTCTTTCACTTGTCTTCATAGGCAAGATGCTCCAGCCCTCTGATCATGTTGGTGGCTGACCTCTGGACCTGCTCCATTAGGTCCATGTCTCTTTTATATTGGGGCTCTTGTATCTGGACACAGTACTCCAAGTGAAGTCTCCAGAGCAGAGTGACAGAATCACCTCTTTCAATCTGCTCACCACACTCTGATGCAGCCCAGGATGCAATTGACTATCTGGTCTGCAAGTGAGAGCTGCTGAGTCATGCCCAGCTTCTTGTACTCCGGTACCCTCAAGTCTTTTTTTGCGTGTGGTCTAGGGAGATTCTGCCACCTACGTCAGTTTGTGGTGGAGGGGAGAAATTAATTGGTG
>WAAF01002263.1:5351-31281 GCA_013400475.1 Tricholaema leucomelas
CCCAACGTGATCAAAGATCACGTTGGGTGCTTCTGGGCTCCACAACCTCCCTGGAGGTGTTCAGGACCAGGCTGGATGAGGCCTTGAGTGACCTGTTCCAGTGGGAGAAGTCCCTGCCTATGGCAGGGGGCTTGGAACTGGATGACTTTGAGGTCCCTTCCAACCTAAACCATCCTGTGGTTCCATGACTCCATTTGCACCTCTGCCAAACCAGATCAGTGTTTCCATCCCTGCACTGGGGTGCCAGTTCCCTGCAAAGAGTGCTCAGCAGCAGCTCTCACCACCAAGCAGTACAAACACACAGGCTGCATGTGTGCAACTCTTTGTCATTGATTGTGACTCCTCCCCAGCCTTGATGGTGGTGAATTCCCTATAAACCTGCTCCTGGAGCTCCCAACCGTTCCCAGATTGCTGCCTACCTACCCTGCCCCAGCCTTACCAAAGGGCTGCAATCAGTTGTTGCTGTTCTGGTCCACAGATTGCTCAACTGAGCACAGACAATGTGCACTGCCAGCCCAGGTCCAGCCTGCCCTGGGCTGATCCCCAGCAGTGTGGGCAGCAGGGGCAGGGAGGAGATTCTGCCCCTCTGCTGTGCTCTGAGACCCTCCCTGCAGTGCTGGGGCAGCTCTGGAGTGCTCAGCACAGCACAGGCAGGGACCTGCTCGAGAGTGGTCCAGAGGAGGTCACAGCAGTGCTGGCAGGGCTGGAAGGGCTCTGCTGTGAGCCAGGCTGGGAGAGCTGGGGGTGTTCAGCCTGGAGAGGACATGGCTGCAGGGAGACCTTCTGGTGGCCTTGCAGGGCTGGAAGGGGAGGGAAGAAAGCTGGGGACAGACTTTCTCTCAGGCCTGTTGTGCCAGGCCCAGGGGGGATGGTTTGGACTGAAAGAGGGAGACTGAGAGTGGAGAGAAGGGAGAAATGTTTGCCCCTGAGGGTGGGGAGATCCTGTCTTGGAGAGCTCTGAGCAGCCTGCTGTTGCTGCAGATGTCTCTGCTCACTGCAAGGGGAGTTGGACTGGGTGACTTTTGAAGGTCTCTTCCAATCCAGAGCATTCTATGATCCCTAGCAAAAGGCTGATGAGGGCTTTTTTCCCATCCTCCCACCAAAACACCAAATCATTTGGGGACAAGCACACAGAGGAGGGGAAGAGGAAGGAAGCACATAGAGGAGGAAGAGGAAGACCACTGTCTCCACTGAAGAGAGTGGTGTTTGCTCCCAGCCCTGCAGGTGATCTCAGCAGACCTTCCGTGGCCTTGACAGTCCTCCTGTGACCTGCATGCAAGAGGGGAGGCTGCAGAGAGGAGCTCCTCCTGTGTCCTGTCCACATCAGGCAGCACTGATCTGCCTAAATTACAACCTTGCAATTAAAAAGTGTATTAAAATGTTCTGCTGGTCCTGGAGTGGGAAGCTGTAGTAAATCAGAGAGCTACATGGAGGCTCTTAGACAAGCTAGGAATTATTCATAACCAATTATGTAAATTCCTCTGGAGCTGTAATAGTAAAAAACATCCCAGAGGCCTGTACAAGAAGTGGGTTGGTTTGGTTACCCCCAGAGAAGGAGAAGCACTCTCATTGTTTAAGTCTAGTCTGTAAATGTGTTAATGGATCCACTCTGAAGCATCTGAGGGGAGAAAGAACAGGCACAGCCTATTAACTGCCCCTGTCCTAGTAATCATCAAATAAATTGACTTTTATTGTATCCAAAAGGAAGAAACCTTCTGAGAGAAAAAACCTTTTGCTACTTGGCTGCTGATAATTGGAATCAACAACTCAAGGAATTGAGGAGGCAAGATCAGCCCCATGCTTTTAGAATGATTTGTAGCTGAGGTGTTGCCAGCTCTGCGCTCCACAGGCTGGTCTCTAATTGTGTTGTCACGGATGGCTCTGGCCTCAGTGGGTGATTTATGTGGCATACTCTTTGATCTACTCCTTGCCAGCCCTTAAGACAGAGGGCTTGCCCTTCCAGGTCGAGCTCCTTGTCCAGCAAGCCCTGCTCTCGTGCCTTTGCTGGTGGCAGGCAACCTGTGTGCATGGGAACAGCCTTGGCTGAAGCGCACAGACAGGCGCTTGATGGTCGGCATCAGGATGATTCCTCCTGTGGGGACAGGCTCAGAGAGTTGGGGGTGTTCAGCCTGGAGAAGGCTCCAGAGAGATCTCAGAGTGGTCTTCCAGTATCTGAAAAGGGCCTGGGAGAACCAGAGATTCATAGAATGGTTTAGATTGGAAGGGACTTCAAAGCTCAGCCAGTTCCAAGCCCCCTGCCATAGGCAGGAACATCTCCCACTAGAGCAGGTCACTCAAGGCCTCATCCAGCCTGGTGCTGAACCCATCCAGGGAGTTTGTGGAGCCCAGAAGCACCCAACATGATCTTTGATCCCGTTGGGTGCTTCTGGGCTCCACAACCTCCCTGGGAAACTTGTGCCAGTGTCTCACTACTCTCAACCTGTGCCAGTCTCTCACCACCCTCACTGCAAACAACTTCCTCCTAACATCCAGTTTCAATCTCCCCTCTGCCAGTTCAAACCCATTCCTCCTCCTCCTGTCATGACAAGCCCTTGTTAATAGTCCCTTCCCAGCCTTCCTGGAGCCCCATTCCAATCCTGGAAGGCCACTCCAAGGTCTCCTCAAAGCCTTCTCTTCTCCAGGCTGAAGATGCCCAACTCTCGTAGCCTGCTCTCATAGCAGAGCTGCTGCAGCCCTCTGAGCATCTGGGAAGGGTCTGTTTAGCAGGGCATGAGGACTCAGGACAAGGGGCAGTGGTTTTAAACTAGAGCAGGGTAAATTTACATTGGACATTAGGAAGAAGTTCCTTGCTGTGAGGGTGGTGAGACACTGGCATGCCTTGTCCAGAGGAGGTGTGGATGCCTCGTCCCCTGGAAGGCTTAATGAGCCACCTGGGCTAATGGGAGGTGTCCCTGCCCATGGCAGGAGGGTTAAGACTGGATGATCTTCAAGGTCCTTTCCAAGCCAAACCATTCTGTGAACCTATGACCATAACTAATGGTTTGCCTCCAGGATCTAAAGGTCTCTTCCAACAGAAATGATTCTCTAATTCTAAGATTCTGGAGCAGACTGCCCAGGGGGGTTGTGGAGTCTCCCTCTCTAGAGATATTCAAGACCCACCTGGATGTGTACCTGTGTCATCTGCCCTGGGTGCTCCTGCTCTGGCAGGGGGCTTGGACTGGATGAGCTTTCGAGGTCCCTTCTAGCCCCTAACCTCCTGTGATATGTGATTCTGTGATCCTATGCCAGTGGTGCTGGTGAAGGTGGCATGGCTCCTGGTGTCTCCATGGCTGCTCTCACTCTCCAGCTTCAGACACTCCTGCTTGAGGCCTGACCTCTCTGTGTGAGCAATAGAGACTGGAACCACCTACCAAGGCCACTTCGAAGCTGTGAAGTTGTTGCCTTTGCCAACTGTCTGGGAGGCTGTAAGCAGCAGCCAGCAGGCAGTGTGAAGACCCTGGGGTTCTGAGGGAGCCTGTGTGGTGCAGGCAGCAGTGCAGAGGCCAGGAGACAGTTAGGTGGCTGCTTGGGGAGACA
The DNA here is from genome assembly GCA_013400475.1 of Tricholaema leucomelas. Classification (NCBI taxonomy): domain Eukaryota; kingdom Metazoa; phylum Chordata; class Aves; order Piciformes; family Lybiidae; genus Tricholaema lacrymosa; species Tricholaema leucomelas. The sequence goes on from WAAF01002263.1 coordinate 8,889, forward strand.
CCAAATCAGTTGCTCTGCCTCTCTGAACTGGTTTCCACCTAATCCTCCTGCGTAATCATGCTGGAAGCTCTGTGGGGCAGGGACCATCTTCTCCTCAGCACCCAGCAGGGTGGGCTGGCAGCCTCCCCCCGGCCTGCAGCCACTGCCCTCTCAAGGGGAAGCAGTGTTTGTTTAGACACCACTGTAGTACAAACAAGCAGGGTGTTTGGTGGTGGTGGTCGCTCTTGGCCAAGTACTCCTTACAAGCCAGTGGCACACAGCAAGCAAAGGTGCAACAGAGGCACCATGGACTTTGTGGTACAGGCTGAGCTTAGAGGAGAGCAGAGATTGGTGTGAGCTTAGAGAGCAGAGCCTGCTGTGAGCTTAGAGGAAGCAGAGACTGCTGTGAGCTTAGAGGGCAGCGCAGATTGCTGTGAGCTTAGAGTGGAGCAAAGATTGCTGTGGGCTTAGAGGAGAGCAGAGATTGCTGTGAGCTTAGAGGAGAGCAGAGATTGCTGTGAGCTTAGAGGGGAGCAGAGCCCACTGTGTGCTTAGAGAGCAAAGCCTACTGTGAGCTTAGACAAGAACAGATCCTCCTGTGAGCTTAGAGGAGAGCAGACCCTCTCTTGTGTCTAGAGCAGAGCAGTTTAGAGGAGAGCAGCTTCCTGTGTGAGTTTAGCAAAGAGCAGACCCTCCTGTGAGCTTGTGGTGAGGATAGGACTCTGATTTGCTCCTAGCTCAGCCTCTGATTCCCAGGTTAGCATTTTGCTACTCCTCACCAAGGTTTCTCCTCTGTGAGACGTGTAGTGCCCAGCCAGGTCCATTGCCCAGACCTCTGAGATGTTCAGCTACAGACAAGGAGATTCAGCAGGAGCAGGAAGAAATTAGATATGGCAAATTCTGCTCCTCCAGACATGAGGATGTTCTTAGAATCATAGAATCAAGCAGGTTGGAAGAGACCTCCAAGATCATCCAGCCCTACCTAGAACCCGGCCCTGGCCAACCAGACCATGGCACCAAGTGCCCCAGCCAGGCTTTTCTTGAGCACCTCCAGGCACAGTGACTCCACCACCTCCCTGGGCAGCCCATTCCAATGCCAATCACTCTCTCTGCCAACAACTTCCTCCTAACATCCAGCCTACACCTCCCCCGACACAGCTTCAGGCTGTGTCCCCTTGTTCTGTTGCTGGCTGCCTGGCAGCAGAGCCCAACCCCACCTGGCTACAACCTCCCTTCAGGGAGCTGCAGACAGCAATGAGCTCTGCCCTGAGCCTCCTCTTCTGCAGGCTGCACACCCCCAGCTTCCTCAGCCTCTCCTCACAGGGCTGTGCTCCAGGCCCCTCCCCAGCCTTGCTGCCCTTCTCTGGACACCTTCCAACACCTCAACATCTCTCTTTGAGCTGAGGAGCCCAGAACTGGATGCAGTTCTTGCAGCACTTGCTCCATGTGCTGTGCTCTGGAAAGCCAAAAGCAGGGTCAGACGACAGGAATCCAAGCAGCAAGGTGTGTGTGTGCTCCTCTGCCCAGCCCTGTGTGCCTATGCTCACCTGCAGGAGAAATGCCTTCCCCCCTCCCCCTTTCTTTTTAATTCACAGAACTGTTCTTTGTTTCCTTCATCTCACCCTAGATGTTTCCTCTTTGCATGCCCATTCTGTAATTCCCCCCCAGTAGACATCTGTCAGGAGTACAGACAAAAACCAGCACAGCTTTGATGCAACAACAGAATCCTGGAAACCAATCAAGAAAGAAAGGCAAAAAAAAAGAAAAAGGGAAAAAAAGGTTGGCCTTGTAAAGCTGGGGCTGTAATTATTGTGGGAGCCAAGATATGGAGATAGCGAGGAGACAGCCCTAAATAACTTGGGGGAATTACAGAAGGTAATAATGTACTGCACCACTGCCAGACAGACTTAGACAGACACAGTGGCTATGGGGTTTGGCCTGGGTTCTGCATTGTCTTAGGGCTGCTCCATCACTGCCAGATGCAGGGAGGAGAGTGAGAAGAGGGTCGGGGGAGCCTTGGGCTGCACCTTCGTGGGTGGCACTGGGGGATCTGGGCTGCACCAAGAGGAGTGTGACCAGCAGGGTGAATGAGGGGATGCTCCCTCTCTGCCCTGTCCTCCTGAGAACACACCTGGAGTACTGCCTCCAGTTCTGGGGCCCCAACACAAGAAGGACCTGGGACTCTTAGAAAGGGTCCAGAAAAGGCAAGAAGGACTGGAGAGCCTCCACTATGGGAACAGGCTGGGAGAGCTGCAGCTGTTCAGTCTGGAGAAGAGAAGGCTTCAGGGAGAGCTTAGACCAATCTTCCATTACCTGAAGGGGCTGCAAGAGAGCAGGGGAGGGACTTTGGACAAGGGCTGAGAGTGCCAGGAGGAGGGAGAATGGCTTTGAGCTGGGAGAGGGGAGAGTGAGAGTGGAGAGGAGGAAGAAATGCTTGAGAGTGTGGGTGGGGAGAGACTGGCACAGGTTGCCCAGGATGAGGCCTTGAGTGACCTGTTGGTGAGACACTGGCACAGGTTGCTCAGGGAGGTGTTCAGGAGCAGGTTGGACGAGGCCTTGAGTGACCTGTTGAGTGACCTATTGGTGAGACACTGGCACAGGTTGCCTGGAGGTGTTCAGGACCAAGGTTGATAAGGTCTTGAGCAACCTTTTCTAGTGGGAGGTGTCCCTGCCCATGGCAAGGGTTTGGGACTGGCTGAGCATTGAGGTCCCTTCCAAGCCAAACCATTCTGTGACTCCATGATCTGTGGTCCTTTGCTCCCCTTGTCCTGCAGCACGCTGAGGCTCCAGCTCTGCCTCTTCTCTGAGAGCCACAAGGGCTGTCAAAGAGTGGCCTCAAAGCTGTTGTGATTTCAGGGGCCAGCTTTCCCTTCCTGTGTCTCTTGACCATGACATCTCATCCCTACAGAATGATGCAGGAATGGCAGCAGTTGTCCCCCTGCAGTGTGATGCCAGCGTGGTACCCAGAGACGCAAAACAGCCAAAGACTTACCAAAAGAGGGGGGGGGGAAGAACCACCCAAAAGAAAACGCCAAAGTGGTGCTGTCCCCGGGGCAGGGACTGCCAGCTCAGCTCTGCTGCTCACAGTAAACTGTTGTACACAAGCTCATGTCCTCCACCAGGGAATCTCAGTGCCAGGAAGCCCATGCAGCCTTGGCAAACAGATGGTGTGGGAGCGAGCTGCCGGGGAGCGCCTGCCCTGTTGCGCTTGCACCTTGCCAGAGGAGCCGAGCCAGGACCAGGCTGCTCTGCTTCCACAGCCACCTCGGGCAGGGCAGGAGGAGCTGCAGGAAGAGCCTGCAGAGGAAACGTGCTGGATGCTGCTGCGGCCAGCCTGCCCCCGCTGCCAGGGTGAGCTTGCTGAGAGCTGGCATGGGCACTGCAGTGCTGCGGTGCAGACATCTCCCCTGGGTGCACTAACGACGGAGAGATGAGATCTGGAGCTTGGCGAGGGTTGGGAGCAGTAGGGTGTTAAGATAATGCAGGCAATCAAGCTCAAAATACTCCTGGTGGTGGTTTCTAACCCTGCTGGTATTTCTCCTCGGGGTTCAGTCTGTTAGAAGAGACCAAGGGCATGCTTTAAAGTATGCAGAACCCACAAGCAGGAGTTTCCAAGGACCTCAGCACTCGTTTGGATAAACAGGGATCGGGCTGTGGCATGGAGCTGCTCTGCAAAACAGGGCCTGAGCTCACTCGGAAACCCAGCTTGGTTTGTTGTGCTCTGGAGAGACCTGAGCCCAGCTCCGGGGCCATGAACGTGATTAGAGGGCTGGAGAACCTCTGCTATGAGGACAAGTTTGCTGACAATATCAAACTGGGAGGCTTGGCTGAGACAGCTGGAGGCTGTGCAGCCATTCAGTGAGACTTGGACAGGCTGAGAGCTGGGCAGAGAGGAACCTGATGAGGTTCAACAGCAGTAAGTGCAGAGTCCTGCACTGGAAAGGGACAATAAACTGCAGCAGCAGAGGCTGGGAGGTGATCTGCTGGAGAGCAGCCTTGTGGAGAGTGCAGGTGGGCAGCAAGTTCTGCATGGGCAGTTACGAGCCCTGGTGGGCAAGGAGGCCAATGGGGTCCTGGGAGGCATTAAGAAGAGTGTGCCCAGAAGATCCAGAGAGGTTCTGCTCCTGCTCTGCTCTGCCCTAGTGAGGCTCCACCTGGAATATTGCATCCCACTCTGGGCTCCCCAGTTCAAGAGGGACAGGGATCTGCTGGAGAGTCCAAGGGAGGGCTACGAGGGTGCTGAAGAGACTGCAGCACTGCCTGATGAGGAGAGGCTGAGATCCCTGGGGCTGTTCACTCTGCAGAGGAGAAGGCTGAGAGGGGTCTGAGCAATGTCTATCAATAGCTGAGGGTTGGGGGTCAGGAAGGAAGGGAGAGGGACAGCCTCTGCTCACCTCTGCCCTGGGATAGCACAAGGGGCAGTGGATGGAAACTGCAGCACAGGAAGTTACACTTCAAGATGAGGAAGAACTTCTTGAGTGGAAGGGTCCCAGAGCCCTGGCACAGGCTGCCCAGAGAGGTTGTGGAGTCTCCTTCTCTGGAGCCTTTCCAGCCCTGTCCGGATGTGTTCCTGTGTGCCCTGCTCTGGATTCTCTGGTGCTGCTCTGGCAGGGGTTGGGCTGGAAGCTCTCCAGAGGTCCCTTCCAACCCCTAACATTCTGTGAGCCTGTGACATGCTGGGAGAGTTGGAGTTGTTCAGCCTGGGGAAGAGAAGTCTCCAGGGAGACCTTAGAGCTGCATTTCAATATGTGAAAGGGACCTACAGGAAGGGGCCATAGTTTGAAACTGGAGCAGGGCAGAGTAAGGTTGGACGTCAGGAGGAAGTTCTGCACAATGAGGGTGGTGAGACACTGGAACAGGTTGCCCAGAGAAGTGATTGAGGTCCCATCCCTGGAGGCATTCAAGGTGAAAATTGATGTGGCCCTGGGCAGGCACACCAGAGGTGTCCCTGCTGCCTGCAGGGGCATTGGACAAGATGACCTCTGAGAGTCACAGACTCATAGAATCATAGAATCAACCAGGCTGGAAGAGACCTCTAAGCTCATCCAGTCCAACCTAGCACCCAGCCCTGTCCAATCAACCAGACCTTGGCTCTAAGTGCCTCATCCAGTCTTGTTTTGAACACCTCCTGGGATGGCAACTCCAACCTGATGCATTCTGTGACTCTGTGATTCTTTCAAGCAAGACAGGAGCTTTGCATCCTCTCCAGCAAAGCCAGAGCTATTTAAAGGCACAAATGCACACCTCTATGACTGCACTTAATGCTTCTGCTTTGCAAGGGTGGTCTAGCTCCAGGATGGGGACACAGAGCTGTTATCCCCGAGCCTGACTTCAGTTCTCCAAACTGAATCTTCAACATCAACTTCTTCACTTTTCCACTTTGCTTTTGAGATGCACTACAATACTCTGTGACTTCCTAAAATCAGGGGGAAAAGCCAAGCTTGAGATGTGCAAGTACTGGCAATGCCAGGAAGGCTGAGGAGCTGCCCCGCATAGCAGCACTTTCCAGGGCCACTTATTGCCTCTCCTCTGGTGTGTCCTACTACTCAGTAACTGTAGGAGCAGAGCACGCTGCTGCTAAGTGCTTTTAAATTAGCATTTTAAAGCTTCTCCCGTGGCTACCCCTGTTGACTGTGAATCTGTTGGCTCTATTTCTTTCTTTCCTTCCCTCCTCTACTAAGACCCAGAGTTTTGGCTGCAGCACCCTCAGCAGTTCTAGCTGCTGCGCCCTTTTACATGGAAAATGTGATCGACTTCGGCCTGCCCAAGCTGCTGCATCCATCTGCACCTGTGGCTATGGAGGGAATGGCTCATGCTGGAAATTCTGACTCCATCTATTATTAATCTTAGGAACTGCATTAAAAAATATCTCTCTCTTCTTCTTTTTTTTTTTAATTAGTGCTATTAAAAGAAGGCTTCTTCCTGATGAGCTGCTAATCGCTTGTCATGTTAGTGCCAAGGTGGAGTGTAAAGCCCCTTCTTTAGCCTGACTCAAAATCATGTGGTTTTAAAGGAATACAGTCAGTGGAGGAGTGAATGGGGTTGTCTGAGGCTGAATACGGCCAAGAGAAGAGCTTTCACTCCCTGCTTGCTTTGAATCGTCTTTAACTCGCACAGCAAAGTGCCAATACAAACAGGATCACCAAATCGCTGCCTTGTTTGGGTTGGAAAAGGCCTCTAAGCTCAGCCAGGCCAACCAGAGAATCATGGAATGGCTTAGGTTAGAAGGCACTTCAAAACTCAGCCACTTCCAACCCCCCTGTGCCACAGGCAGGGACACCTCTCACTAGAGCAGGTCACTCAAGGCCTCATCCAGCCTGGTCCTGAACCCATCCAGGGAGGTTGTGGAGCCCAGAAGCACCCAACTTGAACTTTGATCACATTGGGTGCTTCTGTGCTCCACAACCTCCCTGGGAAACCTGTGCCAGTGTCTCACCACCCTCACTGCAAACAACTTCTTCCTAACATCCAGTATAAATCTCCCCTCTGACACTTCAAACCCATTCCTCCTCCTCCTGTCATTACCAGACCTTGTCAATAGTCCCTCCCCAGCCCTCCTGGAGCCCACTTCAGATACTGCAAGGCCACTCCAAGCTCTCCTGGAAGCCTTCTCTTCTGCAGGCTGCACAGCCCCAACTCTCTCAGCCTGTGCTCAGAGCAGAGCTGCTGCAGCCCTCTCAGCATCTTGGTGGCCTCCTCTGCATTTGCTCCAATCATCAGCCCAACAGCACTATGGCCACTAAACCCTGTCTCTAAGTGCCATGGCCACTTGAATACCCATAGGGATGGGGACTCAAACACCATCCTGGGCAGGCTGCTCCCATGCATTTCTGGGTTTCAGTGTTGGTGATGCTAAACCTGAATGACCTTTGCCACTCAAGAGCTGAAGGTGAGCTTGCTGGGGGTTATGTGGCACTCAAATGCCTGTATCCTGCCTTGCTGCAGTTGACTCCAGAGTTTGGTTTCTTCTGTGGCTTGCTTTTCAAGAAAGAGTTGTCTTAATGAGGCCAGGAGGAGTAGCTCTGAAGGTCTGCTCTTTTACTGGCTTGGCTGCTGCTTCTGGTACTCCAAAGAATTTGAGGGTAGAGAGACAAAAGTTCACAGTCTGTGCTCAAACACAGGGACAGAGAACAGGAACAGTTTCCAAGTCATGCAGCAGCCCAGCAAGGCACTATATGTCCTAACCTCCTCTGGCACACTTGTACCCCTGGCTTAAGACCCATGGTCAGATTAAGCTTGGCAAAGGAGCTCATTCAGTTGACACACCTGAGGGATGACTGATGCCAGCCAGAGGGACCTGGAGAAGCTGGAGAAGTGAGCCAGTGTGAACCTCTGTGTCCAGTTCTGGGCTCCACTGTGTCCAGTTCTGGGCTCCTCATTTCAAGAGAGATGTTGAGGTGCTGGAAGGTGTCCAGAGAAGGGCAACAAAGATGGTGAGGGGCCTGGAACACAAACCCTATGAGGAGAGGCTGAGGGAGCTGGGGGTGTGCAGCCTGCAGAAGAGGAGGCTCAGGGCAGAGCTCATTGCTGTCTACAACTACCTGAATGGAGGTTGTAGCCAGGTGGGGTTGGGCTCTGCTGCCAGGCAGCCAGGGACAGAAGAAGGGGACACAGCCTGAAGCTGTGTCGGGGGAGGTGTAGGCTGGATGTTAGGAGGAGGTTGTTGGCAGAGAGAGTGATTGGCATTGGAATGGGCTGCCCAGGGAGGTGGTGGAGTCACTGTGCCTGGAGGTGCTCAAGAAAAGCCTGGCTGGGGCACTTAGTGCCATGGTCTAGCTGACTGGATAAGGCTGGGTGCTAGGTTGGACTGGATGACCTTGGAAGTCTCTTCCAACCTGGTTGATTCTATTCTATTCATGAGGTTCAATAAGGCAAAGTCCAACATCTGAGTCAGGGCAATCTTCAGAATCACTCTAGGATGGGGGATGAGAAGCTGGAGAGCAGCCCTGAGGAGAAGGACTTGGGGGTGCTTGGCACACAAAGCCAGACAGGAGCTGGCACTGAGCACTGCCAGCCCAGGTCCAGCCTGCCCTGGGCTGATCCCCAGCAGTGTGGGGCAGGGAGGGGATTCTGGCCCTCTGCTGTGCTCTGCTCAAACCCTCCTGCAGTGCTGGGGCAGCTCTGGAGTGTTCAGCACAGCACAGGCAGGGACCTGCTGCAGAGTGCCAGAGGAGGCCGCAGCAATGCTGGCAGGGCTGGAAGGGCTCTGCTGTGAGCCAGGCTGGGAGAGTTGGGGATGTTCAGCCTGGAGAGGACATGGCTGCAGGGAGACCTTCTGGTGGCCATGCAGGGCTGAAAGGGGAGGGAAGAAAGCTGGGGACAGACTTTCTCTCAGGGCCTGTTGTGCCAGGCCAAGGGGGGATGGTTTGGACTGAAAGAGGGAGATTGAGAGTGGAGAGAAGGGAGAAATGTTTGCCCCTGAAGGTGGGGAGAGCCTGGCCCAGGCTGCCCAGAGAGGTGGGAGCTGCCCCATGGCTGGCACCAGTGCAGGTCAGGTTGTCTGGGGCTGGGAGCACTCTGCTCCAGCTGGGGCTGTCCCTGCTGAGTGCAGGTTGGACTGGATGAGCTTTAAAGGTCCCTTCCAGCCCTATGCAGAATGTGACCCTGTGTCCATGTGCATGGGTAGGATCGAGCAGCATCTTTCATTGCTGGACCTTGTCTCAGTCCCACCTGCATGTGTGCCTCCACACAGCTGTCTCAAAGCTGCTGAGATCTCGTGGTTGCAAGGCTCAGAGATCCACGGTGGGGAAGGAGAGGTGGAGCACAGATGTTGCTGTTGCACTCCCAAGCTCCTCTTGCCCCCGCCGCTGCCTGGGTGGCACAGCGACCGCAGGCTCGCAGCATTAGCAGCAATTGGTGGGTCCCAGATTTAGCTCTGTCACCACAAACCCTGTCTTCTGCTCCAGCAGTCTCCAGCTTTAGCAAGTGGCAACTCCCTTAATTACACATTTTTATCTCCTCCACCCCAGCTACTTCACTCAGGGCTGGGGGAAGGGAGGAAGCAAGCAGGAGGAATCAAAGGGGGGAAGTTAATTGAAGTGCCTGGGTGCAAGGAGCACCACGGTCCCTCTGACTGGCCAAAGCAGAACTTTGCTCACTGCTGCCCGATTTTAGCAGGAGCCCTGGCCAAAAGATTGCTCCTTTCTGTTAGGGCTGCAGCTCACAGCTGTATCCTGGGGCTTGGCCCTACCCTCAGCCTTTTTTCCTGCTCAGGGTGGTTTACTGGGAGGACTTTCAACAAGACTTTGTAGTTGCAGGAGGAGGGACAATGGCTTTGAGCTGGGAGAGGGCAGATTGAGGCTGGAGAGGACGAAGAAATTCTTTCCAGTGAGGGCAGTGAGACACTGGCACAGGTTGCCCAGGGAGGTTGTGAATGCCCTTTTCTGGAGGTGCTTAAGGCCAGGCTGGATGAGGCCTTGAGCAAGCTGTGTTGGTGGGAGGTGTCCCTGCCCATGGCAGGGGCTTGGAACTGGATGAGCTTTAAGGTCTCTTCCAACCCAAACCATCCTGTGCCTCTGTTGTGTGATTCACCTTTTCTGGCCTGGTTTGGGGTGAGCCCAGCATTGCACAGAGCTCACCACCTTCTCCTTGGGCATCCTCCTGCTCTGGCTGGGGGCTTTCCAGGTCCTTTTCTCTTCCCTCGGTCTCTTTCTTTCTCCTCTGCTGCCCTCTATCCCCCAGCCTGCCTCTTCTGCCGTGCACCCGAACCTGCGATTTGCTGCATAGGCATAAAATCCTGTGAACTGCTGCACCTTTTTGCACGTGGATAGGTCAAAAAGAAGTGTAGCAATTTGCTCCAACATGTGCAGGGGCAGCGCTCCTGCAGCTCAGTTGCAAGAAGTAAGGTAATCCAGATTCGCCAACGTATGCATTGCACACAGGCTGACAGGTGCTGACAGCAGCGAGTGCGTAAACATTTAACAGCACTGTTAATTCACAGCACAACAGTTGCTCTTGGCACGGCTTGGAATTTATTATATTGCTTGCTATTTATTCCTAGTCAGCTTCTTGTCCATCATCCTCCCAGATGGCACGTCTGCCGCGACGCCTGCCGCCCGGGAGCCGCCTGATGCTGCTGCTGGGAGCGAGGGGAGCTTGGCTGATAGCTCAAGTTGTGCCTGCAGACTCCAAAGCCTGCTTTCTTATCATAGAATCACAGGATTGTTGCAGAATCACAGAGCCCTCCAGGCTGGCAAAGCCCCTCAGGGGCACCAAGCCCAACCTCTACAAGATTCACCTTAAACCATAGCCCCGAGCACCACATCCAAACCACCCTGGAACACAGCCAGGCTGGGTGACTCCAGCACCTCCCTGGGCAGCTCATTCCAGTCCCTGACCACCCTCTCCATTAGGAAAAACTTTTTCCTAATGTCCAATCCACTCCCTGACCACTGTCTCCATGAAAACCTTTTTCCTAATGTCCACTCTAAACCTTCCCAGGCTCAGCTTGAGGCCATTCCCCCTTGTTCTGTCTCCAACTCCCTGTGAACAAAGCCCAGCAGCAGCCTCTCCACAATGTCCCTTCAGGCTGTTGTAGACACAAATGAGGTCTGCCCATAGAAGTTGTCAGGGTTGGAAGGGACCTCAAGGATCATGTGGCTCCAACTCCCTGCTGTGGGCAGGGACACCTCACACTAGAGCCACATCCAGCCTGGCCTTGCAGACTGCAGTATGGGAGGTTCCAAGCTAGTCCAGTTCATGCCTGGGAAGAATTCCCCTAATCTCTTTCTATCTTAATTGTTCTCTGTGAATAGAAATAAATATTTCATTCCCTTATGTATGCTTCCCTTTTCTGTTTTTCTTTTCTAACCTACTCAGATTGGGTTGGCGCAATCCTGGCCCCGCGCAGGGCCAAGGCGGAACCGCCACCGAGCGCAGCTCAGCAGAGATTCACCCCAAGTGACTCTGGCCCAAGATAAGCATCAAGGCTCCTTTCATAGCCCCTGTCGAAAGAGACTGGCAGCATCGATTCTCCCTGCCCTTCCCAGATAGCTATCTGGGCACGGGATGTGGAGCCCTCCACCGGTGCCAGTTTCTGTCTCCATTGACTACAGCGGAGGCTGAAAGTCTGAACTTGAACTTCCAGGTGGCTCTTTCTCGGTTGTATGTGAAAGGGATGACTCACAATCAGAGACACACAGGCTGGTTTGGCTTGGAAAAAACCTTTAAAGGCCACTGAGTCCAACTCCCTGCAGCCAGCAGGAGATCTGCCACCAGAGCAGGATGCTCAGAGCCCCAGACAACCTGACCTGCAATGGTGCCAGCCATGGGGCAGCTCCCACCTCTCCGGGCAACCTAGGCCAGGCTCTGACCACCCTCAGCATAAACAGTTTTCATCTTCTCTCCAGTTTGAATCTCCTTCTTTGAGTTCAAACCATTCTCCCCTTGTCCTGGCGCAAGAGGCCCTGCTCAGAAGTCTGTCCCCAGCTTTCTGATCTCTCTTTTAAGCACTTAAAGGCCACCAGAAGGTCTCCCTGGAACCTTCTCCTCTGCAGGCTGCACACCCCCAACCCTCCCAGCCTGGCTCACAGCAGAGGTGAACATTTTTGTGGCCTTCTTTGGACTTTCTGCAGTGTGGTGTCCCTTCCTGTCTCCCTGCCAGAGATGAAGGCTCCAAAGGGATGCTGAGCTGCAAATAGTTATAGCTGGGCCAAGGCCTGTGCATGGTTTCTGCCACGGCCTCGGGTCCTCCCCTGCAGGCCACACTCGGGTGGCCTCGGATTGTGCCTTGCCCTGGTTGCTGCTGGCAGCACTGAGGACTCCAGGAGCAGCAGCAAGAGGTGCCTGTATCTGCTGGGACGTGCCAAGGGAAAAACTGAAGCAGTGGCTGGCTTTCAGGTTTTGCTTTTCTTATTGGAAAATCTGGACACAGCCTCCTGAGAGGGACAGCTTTCCAAAGACATTTGCTTTCCAGCAGGGAGGGAGAGGGCAGAGTTTTCTCTATCAATGCCCACAGGTACACAGTAACCACTCATGCTTCAGGCATGAGGGACAGTAAACATCTGCTTGGGGGCCTTGGTGTATGCCTACTTGTGGTGGGCATCAGGAGCTTGGGAGTTCTGAATCAAGTGGGCACAAGCCAAGCTCAGGAGGTTCAACAAGAGCAAGTGCGAGGTCCTGCAGCTGGGTCGAGGCAATGCCAAGCACAAATCCAGGCTGGGCAGTGAGTGGCTGGAGAGCAGCCCTGAGGAGAGGGACTGGGGGGTGCTGCTGGACCAGAAGCTCAACAGGAGCCAGCAGTGTGCACTTGCAGCCCAGAGAGCAACCAGAGCCTGGGCTGCAGAAGCAGAAGTGTGGCCAGCAGGGCCAGGGAGGGGATTCTCCCCCTCTGCTGTGCTCTGCTGAGACCCCACCTGGAGTACTGCATCCAGTTCTGGAGCCCCTGGGACAAGAGGGCTGTGGAGATGCTGGAGAGTGTCCAGAGCATGGCCAGGAGGGTGCTGAGAGGGCTGCAGCAGCTCTGCTGTGAGCACAGACTGAAAGAGTTGGGGCTGTGCAGGCTGCAGAAGAGGAGGCTCCCAGGTGACCTTCTTGTGGCCTTCCAGGATCCAAAGTGGGCTCCAAAAAAGCTGTGGAGGGACTTTTGAGGCTGTGAGGGAGTGGCAGGAGTGGGGGAAATGGAGCAAAGCTGGAAAATGGGGAGATTCAGACTGGATGTTAGGAAGGAGTTGTTGAGCATGAGAGTGGTGAGAGGCTGGAATGGGTTGCCCAGGGAGGTGGTTGAGGCCCCATGGCTGGAGGTGTTTCAGGCCAGGCTGGCTGAGGCTGTGTGCAGCCTGCTCTAGGGTAGGGTGTCCCTGGGCATGGCAGGGGGATTGGAACTGGCTGATCCTTGTGGCCCCTTCCAGCCCTGACTGATTCCATGATTCTATGAATCAATGAGCCTTTCAGGCATGCTCATAACTGTTTTCCCACCAAAGTGGGGATGCTGGCTAGGAGGGAATGCCAGCCAAGACCGTCTCCAAGGAGGCAATTAACACCTTAATTTCAGCAGGAGTCCCATTGGAATTGCAGTGTGGCCTCCTGGTTGTGGCCAGGGGGAGGTTGCTGCCAGGCCAGGGTGGCCATAGGTGCTGAATTGGAGCCCTGCAAGCTGCTGAGATGTTCTACTGACAAATGAAAGGCAGAGCAGGTTCTTGGCTTTGAAAGAGTCACCACATAGGAAAAGTCAACACATTGGAGAATAATCAAACCTTTGTTCCTCTGAACTGTGGAAATGATTTCCTCTGTGGGTGTAAATTGATGGAGGAGATTCTGATTTATCAGGTAAGGATGCAGTAAAAGCTTCAGGCTTTGGCTGGAGCTCAGGAGTTAGTGCTGTAGGTAGTCGCACAGGAGGTGTTGCAAGGGGATCAGAAGGCAGAGCTTGTGGGAAGCCCAGGAAAAATAAACATAGCCCAAAAAGCTGTGAGAGATTGTGTGACAGCCTCTGCTGAAGGAAAAGCCACTCCATGCCAGGTGTTTCTCTCTCACAGCCACAAAAGGCAGGCGCAGGAGGTTCCATTCCAGCTCTGCTGTGCCGCCGCTGCCCATGATCTATGGACCGGGGCCCAGGCTTGATTTGGCAGCGTTTGCTGACCTCACCCTGCTGACATCTTTTAGTGCAACATTTAAAGCCAAGGCTTCTCCTCCAGCTGAGGAAATCAGGTTCTGACATGGATCCAACACGGAGGGGAGTATTTGAGGTTCCGCTTCAACAGAGAAGGGAACTGAGACGAGGCACAGGCAGACCTCCTCCTGCCCTCCCTGCTGCAGCCTCTGCACATCCCACGGTCACAGAATCACAGAACCCTCCAGGCTGGCAAAGCCCCTCAGGAGCACCAAGCCCAGCCTAGAGCCCTGCTCTACAAGAGTCACCTTAAACCATAGCCCCAAGCACCACATCCAAACCACCCTGGAACACAGCCAGGCTGGGTGACTGCACCACCTCCCTGGGCAGCTGATTCCAGTCCCTGACCACACTTGCTGGGAAAAAATGTTTCTGAATGTCCAGTCTAAACCTTCCCAGCCTCATCTTGAGGCCATTCCCCCTTGTTCTGTCTCCAATTCCCTGTGAGCAGAGCCCAGCAGCAGCCTCTCCACAACCTCCTTCCAGGTAGCTGCAGACAGCAATGAGGTCTCCCTCGGCCTGCTCTGTTTCACACTACCCATCCTCAGCTCCCTCAGTTGCTCCTCATCAGATTTATTCCCCAGGCCCTTCACAGCTATGTTGCCCTGGGGCAGATAAGCAGAGGCTTCAGTAAAGCCTGGTGTGTGTTTGAAAGCAGCTGGGTCGTAGAACCATAGAGTGGTAGGGGGTGGGAGTAGCCTCTGGAGATCATCGACTCCAGCCCCCCTGCCAGAGCAAGGATCTCCCAGGGCAGCTCACACAGGAGCACATCCAGGTGGGTTTGGAAAGTCTCCAGTGAAGGAGACTCCACAACCTCTCTGGGCAGCCTGCTCCAGGCTCCAGCACACTCACACCAAAGAAGTTTCTCCCCACATCAAGGTGGAAGTCCCTGGGTTCCAGTTCATGTCCCTCACCCCCTGCCCTAAGTGGCTTTAGATGACTTTGTTGTGTGTGTGAAAGATTGCAGAAGCACTAAAAATGAAATAGAGGCAATCAGAACATCTGAACAAGAGGTCTGCTTAGGTCACTCATCTCATGCCCAGGTCTGAAACACAAATGTGTCCAGTCAGACACAGATGTCCTGTGGCTACAAGACTCATCCCTGGAAGTGCTGAAGACCAGGCTGGATGAGGTTTTGAGCAGCCACTAGCTCCTGATCTGAGAGCTGGGAGGGACTACTTGTAGGGCCTGTGGTGACAGAACAAGAGGCAATGCTTTGAAACTGGACCAAAGAGATTTAGATTGGACATTAGGAAGAAGTTCCTCACTATGAGGGTGTTGAGACAGTGGAAGAGGTTGCCCAGAGAAGCTGGGGATACTTCATCCCTGGAAGTGTTCAAGGCCAGGCTGGATGAGTCCTTGAGCAACCTGTGCTGGTGGGACATGTCCCTGCCCATGGCAGGGGGCTGGAGCTGGATGAACTCAAACCCTTCTGTAACTCTTTGGCTCTGTTGCCCTTAGACAAGAAAGGAAACTGAGGCCAGAGTGGGGCTTGGTGATTCGGACTTTATGGTGATTTGGTGGGTAGAAAAGAGGTTTATCCTCCTTCCTTCAGCCCCTTATGGGACCCCACCAGTTCTGGAAATGTCAGCTGAGGATAACTGGTTAAGGAACTCTAGAGCTGGCTGGCAGAGAGGAGTGATGCTCAGACAGGCAATGACAGGCCATTAACAGCCCCAGTAACATGGATTTGCATTAACTGTGTGCAGGTATTTTGTAAGCCCCTTGGCCTCCTGTCAAATCTCCAGGCTGGTTCATTGTTCCAGCGCTGGAGTAGCTTCTGTTGGTGTGAGTCCAGAGCTGCTGTGGTTATGCAACACTCCCAAGCCCTTGCTCTTCTCCTGGTGGTGTTCTGGATGGAGGTCCTCTCCCTCACTCTGATAGCAGCTCTTCAGTTTGCCCACTCACCACGGCTGCACACCTCGGGGATGGGGCAGGGCTTGTGCAACTTCCCCCCCTCCAGCCACACACAGCAGCTAATTGCCACTGCTGAGCTTTCCCAACACTGCAGCCCAGCTGCCCTGCCCTGGCTGATCTGTGGTAACCAGTGCAGGCTGGTGCAGGGCACCCCACCAGCAGAGCCTGTCCTGCTTAATGCAGGCTGGGGACAGAGTGGCTGAGAGCAGCCAGGCAGAGAGGGAGCTGGGGGTGCTGGGAGAGGGCAGCTGAAGATGAGGCAGCAGTGCCCAGGTGGGCAGCAGAGCCAATGGCATCCTGGGCTGGCTCAGGAGCAGTGTGGCCAGCAGGACAGGGGAGGTTCTTCTGCCCCTGTGCCCAGCACTGTCAGGCCACACCTTGAGTGCTGTGTCCAGTTCTGGGCTCCTCCATTGCAGAGAGATGTTGAGGTGCTGGAAGGTGTCCAGAGAAGGGCAGCAAGGCTGATTGATTGGCCAGGGCTGGATGCTAGGTTGGGCTGGATGAGCTTGGAGGTCTCTTCCAACCTGCTTGATTCTGTGATTCTATGATTCTAATGCAGGCTGCTGACCAAGCACCAGAGCACTGTACCCAGGCTGTAGCTGCACCATCTCTCAGCTTTCTGCTTCTCCCCACACTGCTCCTCTCCTGCTTGGATGCCTGAGGGCTGTATTCTGACCCTAGTGTCTGCTGGAGTTGCCTTTAACATTTTTTCACAGCAAGAGTAGTCAGGCATTGGAATGAGCTACCCAGGGATGTGGTGGAGTCTCCTTCTCTGGAGAGCTTCCAAACTGCCCTGGGCATTGTGCTGCTGGGCAGGCTGCTGTGGGTGCCCTGCTGGAGCAGGAGGTTGGGCTGGATGTAAGAGACAAACAACTCAATAGGAGCCAGCAGTGTGCCCAGGTGGCAAGGAAGGCCAAAGGCATCCTGGCTGGGATCAGAAATGCTGTGGCCAGCAGGAGCAGGGAGGGGATTGTCCCCTTGGACTCTGCTCTGCCGAGGCCACACCTCGAGTGTTGTGTTCGGTTTTGAGTACCTCAGTACAAGAGGGATGTGGAGGTGCTGGAGCCAGTGCAGAGGAGGGCAAGGGAGCTGGGAAGGGCCTGGAGCATAAATCTGATGAGGAGCAGCTGAAGGAGCTGGGGATGGTTAAGTGTGAAACAGAGGAGGCTGAGGGCAGAGCTCATTGCTGTCTGCAGCTACCTGGAAGGAGGTTGTGGAGAGGCTGCTGCTGGGCTCTGCTCACAGGGAATTAGAGACAGAACAAGGGGGAATGGCCTCAAGCTGCCACTGGGTAGATTTGGACTGGACATTAGGAAACATTTTTCCCAGCAGGAGTGGTCAGGGACTGGGATGAGCTGCCCAGGGGGGTGGTGGAGTCACCCACCCTGGCTGTGGTTAAAAGTGGTTTGGCTGTGGTGCTTGGGGCTATGGTTTAGGGTGCACCTTGCAGAGCAGGGATAAGGGGTGGACTTGGTGACCCCGAGGGGCTTTTCCAACCAGAATGTTTCTGTGAGGCTGTGACTAAGAGGTCACCACCATGGGTTCCTTTGTGACCTGGGCAAGCTGGCTGCAATGTCCCCACATCCCCTCTGCTCCCACCGTGGCTGTGTGGGTGATAGTCAGCTCAGAAGCTCAGCAGCACATCATTCCCCGCACCCCAGTCACTCCTGGAGGAGCTCACACGTTCCCCCATGGAATCTGGTGCTAGCTGACATCTCTCCTCCTCCTCTCATTTATCTCAAATCCCTTCCTTTTCAGATCCCTTCATTTCCTCCTGCCCTCAGTTTTTAAGCCTTCTCCTCTGTGACTTACTGTCTAGAACAGCTTCTCTCTGTACTTCTCCCCCCTTTCAAATCCTCCCTTACAGCATAGCCCCTTCAGCAAGTGCTCCTCTTCGGAGGCAGTAATCCCCATAGCCCACAGGCATCATCTGGAGCCACATCAAGCACGTCTACACCCTCTGAGGGAGGCTGCTGAGGTTGCTGAGGGGGAGCAGAGCTTCACAGTCCCTTTGAAATGCATCTAGCTCTGGTGTGGAAACCTCTGTTCTCCTCTGAGGCTGATGTGCACTGATCTGGGGCATGTGCTGTGGTACTGCTGTACAGGGCTGGAGCAGTCTGGTATGGAACTATAGGCTTATAGATTCCTAGAATGGGTTGGGTTGCAAAGGACCATAAAGGTCATTCAGTTCCAACCCCTGGAACACCTCCCACTAGATCAGATTGCTCAAGACTTCAGCCAGCCTGGCCTTGAACACCTCCTGTTCCACTGTCTCATCACCCTTGCTCTAAATGTCCAAACTAAATCTACTCTGCTCTACTTTCAAACCACTGTCCCTTGCCCATCACCACAGCCCCTTCCCACCTCTCCTGTAGGCCCTCTTCAGGTACTGGAAGGTCACCAGCCCAGGTTGCTCAAGGCTTCATACAGCCTGACCTTGAGCACCTCCAGGGAGAGGGCATCCACAAGCTCCCTGGGCAGCCTATTCCAGAGCCTGCCCACCCTCAGTGCCAAGAAAGATCCATGAGCCAGCTGAAAGCACAGCACTGTGCCAACCAAGAGCATGTACCCAGTGTTCAGGTGGGCTGATTTCAGTGTGTCTAACAGGGCTGGTTCTTGCTCACTTGCTGGCTTCCAGGTGTGACCTTGCAGAAAGGCAGAGCTTGCAAGTGCTGTGTCTGTCTTCTGCCTCGGAGGGATCCATGTAAAGAGGTGGGCTTAGTCCCAGCAGGGGCAGCAGCAGCAGGGCTGCAGGCACTTTGCTTCCTGGGTAGTTGCCAGTTGCTAGGTTTGCTGTTGGTCACAGCTGGCAAGCAGGTGGATTCCCTCTGTTCCCACGGAGGCTGTTGCTGTGGGCCCCCTCTGCAAAATGTGACTTGGAGCAGCCAGGAGTATTTACTCTGCTGTGTGCCTCAAAGGGGAGAGGGGCTGGGATTCGAGAGGGTGCTGGAGTGGTCATAAAATCAGACCTGGGTGTGACTATAGGATGAGTGGGGGGAGAAGAGAAGTACCTCAGGTGGTGGTAGGTCTGCTCTTCTGGCCACAGGAGACAGGCTCTTCACACAGGCCCCCAGCACCCCTGCACCTGGCTTGCTTCTGCTTTTATGGAACTCAGAGATAAAACTGCAGAGTTTGTAAGGTCTCATGTCCTAAGAACATTTGAGGACTTGCAGCCTCCTACCTTTGTTCCTCATGTTGCGATTTAAATCCAAGCAGGGTCCTCCCCCCCACACTGTGCTGCCATCAGCCAGACCTGGGCAGGCTGCAGAGCTGGGCAGAGGGAACCTCATGGAGCTCCCCAAGGGCAAGTGCAGGGTCCTGGCCCTGGGCAGGAACAACCTCCTGCAGCAGGACAGCTGAGGGGGGACCTGCTGGGAAGCAGCTGCAAGGAGAAGGAGCTGAGAGTGCTGGGGGACAGCAAGTTCCCATGGGGCAGCAATGTGCCCTGGGGGGCAGGGAGGCAAATGGTGTCCTGGGGGGCATGAGGAAGAGTGTGGGCAGCAGGTTAAGGGAAGTTTTCTTTCCCCTCTACTCTGCCCTAGTCAGGCCACATTGGCAGTGCTGGGTCCAGCTCTGGGCTCCCCAATTGCAGAGAGTCAGGAAAGTGCTGGAGAGAGTCCAGGGGAGGCTGCAGAGCTGCTGAGGGGCCTGGAGCAGCTCTGTGAGGAGCAAAGGCTGAGAGCCCTGGGGCTGAGAGCCTGCAGAAGAGCAGCCCCAGAGGGCAGCTGAGCAATGCTCAGCAAGAGCTAAAGGAGCTGTGGGGGGCAAGAGACGGGGGCCAGACTCTTGTCAGTGGTGCCCAGGGACAAGACAAGGGGCACAGACTGGCACCCAGGAGGTTCCATCTGAAGAGGAGGAGAAAATTCTTTGCCAAAGAGATTGCAGAAGCTCCTTTGCTGGAGATTGGACATTGTGCTCCTGGGCAAGCTGCTGTGGGTGCCTCTGCTTCAGCAGGGCTTTGGAACGGAGGCTCTACAGAGTTCCATTCCAGTCCCACCATGCTGGGATTCTTGGACCATTAGGAGCAGTCTGTTGGTGAAGGGGACTCTGTTTCTTCCTGGTACAGCTCCCAGGTGCCTGATGAAGCAGCTCCCCAGGTACATGGGAAGTGTCAGTTGTGGTCAGTCCTTAATGAGAGCTCTGCTGGGTTCAGCTCCACTGGAAACACACTGAGGGAGTAAAACAATCTACTGTGTCAGTGTTTACCCAGTGGAGTAAAACACAGCCATGCTGGGAAGGAGCTGTGCTCTGCAGGCCAGGCTCACCCTGGGCTCATCCTCCCCAAGCTGCAGCTGAGAGCAGTCTGACGCAGCAAGCTTGAGGGATGCATTCTCCTCCATTAAGAAGATGAAAGGTAGAAGGAGGAGAGGAGGCTAATTCTGATCATTTGCCAGAGCTACAAACACAGGGAGAGGGAAAGAAACCTGCTGTAAATTGTCCAGTGAGCCCTTGCTGGAGCTGGGGATTAAACCCCAGTCAATTGCTCTGAGCATGAGGGCACTTGCATCTGCTGACTCCCTGCTCTGGGTACTGCTCTTCTGAAGCAGCAAAGCTGTTGGCAGAGTGGCACAACCCTGGCTCATCAGCAGCCCTGCAATTCACCAAGCCCTTCAGCAACTACAGGACACAGCAGCTCCTACCTGCCACACAGTGTCTGCAAGGAGCCCCTCAGCCTCCCCAGCTCCTGGGCAGGATTTCTGCACTGGCTTGGGCTGAATAGGACTCAGTGCTGTGGCTGGGCAAGAGGGTTGATGAAGCTGGAAGAGGGCAGACTGAGATTGGAGATGAGGAAGAAATTCTTCAGAGTGAGGGCAGGGAGACACTGGCACAGGTTGCCCAGGGAGGCTGTGGACGTCCCCTCCCTGCAGGTGTGGAAGGCCAGGCTGGATGAGGCAGGACTTTGCTCTCTGCTGCCCGATTTTAGCAGGAGCCCTGGCCAAAAGATTGCTCCTTTCTGTTTGGGCTGCAGCTCACAGCTGTATTCTGGGGCTTGGCCCTACCCTCAGCCTTTTTTTCCTGCTCAGGGTGGTTTACTGGGAGGACTTTTGACAAGACTTTGTAGTGTCAGGAGGAGGGACAATGGCTTTGAGCTGGGAGAGGGGAGATTGAGGCTGGAGAGGACGAAGAAATTCTTTCCAGTGAGGGGAGTGAGTCACTGGCACAGGTTGCCCAGGGAGGTTGTGAATGCCCTTTCCTGGAGGTATCGTAGTATCACAGTCTCACAGTATCATCAGGGTTGGAAGAGACCTCACAGATCATCAAGTCCAACCCTTCACCACAGAGCTCAAGGCTAGACCATGGCACCAAGTGCCACGTCCAATCCTGCCTTGAACAGCTCCAGGGACGGCGACTCCACCACCTCCCTGGGCAGCCCATTCCAGTAGCCAATGACTCTCTCAGTGAAGAACTTTCTCCTCACCTCAAGCCTAAATTTCCCCTGGCGCAGCCTGAGGCTGTGTCCTCTTGTTCTGGTGCTGGCTGCCTGAGAGAAGAGAGCAACCTCCTCCTGGCTACAACCACCCCTCAGGTAGTTGTAGACAGCAATAAGGTCTCCCCTGAGCCTCCTCTTCTCCAGGCTAAACAATCCCAGCTCCCTCAGCCTCTCCTCGTAGGGCTGTGCTCGAGGCCTCTCCCCAGCCTCGTTGCCCTTCTCTGGACACGTTCAAGCATCTCAATGTCCCTTCTAAACTGGGGGGCCCAGAACTGACACAGCACTCGAGGTGTGGTCTAACCAGTGCAGAGTACAGGGGCAGAATGACCTCCCTGCTCCTGCTGGCCACACCATTCCTGATGCAGGCCAGGATGCCACTGGCTCTCTTGGCCACCTGGGCACACTGCTGGCTCATGTTCAGGTGGGTATCAATCAGCACCCCCAGATCCCTTTCTGTTTGGCTGCTCTCAGCCACTCTGACCCCAGGCTGTATCTCTGCATGTGGTTGTTGTGGCCAAAGTGCAGCCCCTGGCACTTGGAGCCATTGAATGGCATCCCCTTGGACTCTGCCCATCTGTCCAGGCGGTCAAGGTTCCGCTGCAGAGCCCTTCTGCCCTCCAGCCCAGCCACATCAGCCCCCAGCTTGGTGTCATCTGCAAACTTGCTGATGACTGACTCAATGTTCAGGTGTTCAGGGCCAGGCTGGATGAGGCCTTGAGCAAGCTGTGCTGGTGGGAGGTGTCCCTGCCCATGGCAGTGGCGTTGGAATCTTTAAGGTCCCTTCCAACCCAACCCATTCTGTGATTCCCAAATTCCCTGTGAGAAGATTACAGTACCTTCCCCCAAGTTTATTTGCTACCCATGGCAGGGGTTTGGGGCTGGATGAGCTTTAAGGTCCCTTCCAACCCATACCCTTCTGGTTCCCTGAAGGAGTGAGTGAGGAGGACGAGCAGTGCGGGAGGACAGGCTCCATCGCAGAGCATCTGGATTTATTCCCCTCCACTCATTGCCAGTCAGAACCTATTCTCTTCAGTTTTATTCTTCCATGCTGTGCCACCTTTAAAATCCATGCTACATTTAGCTGCTGATTTCCCTTTAATACCTCTTAAAGTGATCTAATGCAGACGGATTGCAGCCAGGGAGGGTTACTGTCCTGTGGTGGGAATACCCTGCTCAATAAAACACCCTCAGACAGATTGCCCCCTCCACGCCTCAACAAAAGGGAGATATACTGAGCTGAGATGCCAGGGCAGTAAAACTTTATGGGCTTATCGTTTTTAGGCAGCCACAACTCTCCTGAAGGTTCCCTGCCAGGGTGCAAATCAGCCAAGCACCCTGCTCTGGAGAGCCTGGGGAGCTGCTGTGGCACTGGGCAGTGTTTCAGGTAGGGCAGAGGAAAGTGCTGGGGGTAGGTACTCAACACTGCTCAGGCCGCACCTTGAATACTGTGTCCAGTT
>WAAF01002265.1:0-13639 GCA_013400475.1 Tricholaema leucomelas
GGATGTCTTGTGATGTGCAGTCTCAGCACATGTCCCACTGGCCATGCAGGCTGATTACGTGCAGGCATCTAGAGTCTGTTCCTGGTAAACTCATAACAGTGGAGTTTGCCAGCAAACAATAAGGCAGTATGCAGTAGCAACAGGCAACAGCAAGCACGAATAGAACTGCAGAGCACACTGCATTTTACTGTGTGTCTCTTTTTATCAATGTGGGCCGAGATTAATTGCCCTTTGGACACAGAAGAGCCAATCAGAATGGCAGTTAGCCAAGCTTGACCATATTAGGCTGAGCCATAGGCTTGCTTTACCCAAATTTGGGAAAAGCACAGGCCTTGCACAAGGCAGGCACAAGCTAAGTGTGTGTACCTTGTTTACCACAGGAGAAAAACTGGGCAAGCCAGTACATGTATGAGCCTATTTTCATCTCATCAGGCCTACCACAACAATTATACCAAATACAAAGCAGTCATTACATGTCTTTCCATATATATCACATGTATATCACCATGATTATTTCTCAACACAGTCTTTGTTGTAAGTTATTTTGGTGGGTTATTTCTTCCTTAGGATTGTATTTGAGATCCTTATCATGCAGCTGTGCTATCAGGTTCCTGTCAGTTGTCATCAGATATTTTTCAGCTATAAATTAAGCTTGGTTTAAGACAAAACTGTCTTAGGACATTTTCTCAGTAGGTTCAGATCAAGTATTTAAGCTTTCAGAGCATTTTGTACTTTTACATACTTAACTCTGTAGTTTTGTATGCTTTTAGTATGTGATTCAGTCTCATCACTTAAACTTGCTTCCTTTTGTTTTCTTCTCATGGAAGTCCTCTGAAATAATCCAATCCTCTAGTTCAATTTTTAGTTAGAAGTCATTGTAAAATTGCTGAAAAAAAAGGGGAAAAAAGGTATCTAGAGATATTGTTCCAATAACAGAATCACAGAACATTAGAGGTTGGAAGGGACCTCCAGAGATCATTGAGCCCAACTCCCCTGCCAGAGGAGGATCACCTAGGATAGTCTGCATAGGAACACAGAGAAAGAGACTCCACAACTTATGTGGGCAGCCTGTTCCAGTGCTCCAGCACCCTCACTGTAAAGTTTCTCCTCATGTTGAGGTGAAACCTTCTATGTGCCAGTTTGTACTCATTGCTTCTTGTCTTATTACTCTGCACCGCTGAAAGAGATTGTCCCCCTCCACTTGACACCCACTCCTCAGATATTTCTAGATGTTGATCACATTCTCCCTGGGTCTTCTCCAAACTAAACAGCCCTAGGTCTCTCAGTCTATCTTCAAAGGGGAGATGCTCGAGGCCCCCAGTCATCCTCGTGACTCTCCAGTGGACTATCTCCAGCAGGTCCCTGTCTCTCTTGAACTGGGGAGCCCAAAACTGGACACATTATTCCAGGTGTAGCTCATCAGGGCAGAGTTGAGGGAGAAAGAACCTCCTTAGACCTGCTGGCCACACTTTTCCTGATGCACCCCAGGATGCCATTGTCTCTTTTTGGCCACAAGGGCACATTGCTGACCTATGCAGAACTTGCTGTCAACCAGGATTCCAAGGTCTTTCTCCATGGAGTTGCTTTCCAGCAGGGCAATCCCTAACCTGTACTGGTGCCTGCTGTTATTCCCCTCCTCAGATGCAGGACCCTGCACTCGTCCCTATTGAACCTCATGGGATTAGCCTTTGTCCAGCATTCCAGCCTGTCCAGATCTTGTTGGATGGCAGCAGAGCCCAATGGACTGTCAGCACCACCCCTCCACCCCCCCCCCCAGTTTTGTATCATCAGTGAACTTGCTGAAGGTACACTTAATGCCCTCATCCAGGTCATTGATAAAGATGTTGAACAGTATCAGACTTGCAGTAGTCAATGATGGTAACTTTGTAGTTTTGCTATGGTTTTAGCACTTTGGCTGTCTGAGAAGAGTAACAAGTCACTAATCTCTACTCAAGGTGTTACAATTGCATCTACTTCTGTGTTTTCACCTTTACACCATTTTTGGTAACTGACATCTGAATACTTAAGGGACAGATTGGAAATGGCTCTACAAATTAGAACAGCTCTTCATTGTCATTAAGGTGGCACTGATGGGTCATAATTGTTCTTTTCTGGCTCAAGATACTTCTCAGTTTTATTAATGTTTTTGTGTTATATATTCATATCTTTCAGATACTAATAGGAATATGCAGTCTGCTCATTAATAAGTATGTAGTTTGTCCCTTCTGAGTTTAATTAGATAGTGTTGTAATACCTATATCTTTGTGTTGTTAGCATAGGAATTTTGGGAAACAAGCAGGAAGAAAAAAGCTAATAAATAACCGTAAAATCTTTTAGGACCAAAAGCAAATAAAGGAATTATTTACTCTACAGTTTAGCTCTTTGTCCCCTATATCAGAATTATCTAGCTTCTTGCTTCAGTAAATATAAAGACTAATCCTTGGCTAAATTCATCCAAATGATTAACACTTGGACTGCTCACCAGAACCCCTCTAACTCACCTCTGAGGAATCCTCCATGTCACCCTCATGTAGTTTGCAGTAACTGAGTGCACCAGGAACAGTAGTGTCACCCTTGTCACTCACGTTCTGAATTCGTCAGACTATTTAGTGTGCAGTTAAACTAATCTCCCATGTGTTAATGAATGACATCTGTGTGAAAGTACCCTCTTGATACCGGTGTTATTTGAAAGATAAAAAGGCCTCAGCTTTCCCCAGAAAACTGAAGCCAGATCTCCTAAGCAACTCTTTATGACTCATTTACTCTACCCATGCCTTCCATTAGCCTTCATGGCCTTCATGACCTGCTGTCCAAGGACATTGTGAATGGTGTACTTCTAAAATAGTGCCTCCTGGTGCACAGCTAATGTGTGTGTATCTCTCCTCAGTAATCTCAGGTCAATTTAGGACTGTTGTGTTTACTAATAGTATCATTACACAAAATTATACTGCAGCAGTACTGTGTAGGAGAAAATAAGGAAACAGGGCTGCAAAACGAATCAGTATCTTATTGTAGCTTCTTTTGAGATCACAATAGCAGCCTCCCTCTGCTGCACATCCTTTCTTATCTCCACATCCCAACTTGTATTACATGCTAATTCAGTTAGTGCTGTGGATGTTTCACAAGAACTTATGAATGGGTGTCAGACTCACAGCCATCGTTATTTTTATGAGCCATCTTCCATTCTGACAAGTCAGCATCTTTCCCACGGGATCACTTTCCTCCCTGCCTTACCATCTGCTTCTCAGAATTGCAAGATGCTAGTCAGTTGTCCTTTTCAGTAACATTAGGTTTCTCTGTGCACTTGCATGGAAAGCAGGAAGAGCTCACCATACTGAGGAACACCCAGGCATTGACACTAGCTGGGATGGAAAGAAATGACAGAAAATAATGTAGCATTGTTATTGTGGAGCCAAGATACTTGCATATAGAAGCTCAAGGAGGAAAAATGTGTTCTCCCCACAAAAGTTTCACAGTCCTAAGATCATCCTTAAAATTATACCATGTCTCCCAATGTAATGTGCTGTTCTGCACATGTGTAGGTAAGTGCATACAAGTATGATACAGAGATAGCCTTGCAGTGCAAGTGCAGGGCAGGCTGTCTTGTCAAAATTCACTGTCCGCATTGAGATGAAGTCTGTGCTGTTAGGGAGTGTTTTTAAAGAAGGGAAAAAAAAAATGGATTTAATTTTTTTTTTTTTTCAGAAATTCAGAGTACTTTATGTATCCAAGCTATTCCCCATAACATGAAACATGTCTGCTCCAATTTAGAGAGCAGACTTAGTCCTCTCCTCGTCTGGTTTCTCATTGCATGAAGCAAATGGTGATGGAACATATTTGTCGAGAGTACACTGAATTTTTATAGATTAATTTTCTTATCGATGTTTTTCAGCTTTGTTAACATCAGTGGGTTGGGTTTGATTGCTTTGTTTCTTTCTTTTGTTTTGTTTTTATCCACATGGCCCAAATCCTTGCAAGAAGCAATCATTTAATAAGCAGATATTTTTACCCTTTTTTAAACAGTTTTACAGCTAAGGAAACAATCAATCTGTGGATCAACTTTTTTCTCAGTTCAGCACATTTTATCAAGAATCAGCATGATACTTGCCATAGCTGTAGTTAATGAACCATTACTTCAAAGTCTTTCCATTTATTGTTATTCTGGCCACTGGTAAGAAGGCATTTGCAACTAAAGCTTAACTATGGCCCAATCTGTCAGGAAAAAAGAAATGCCTGAAGTTCTATATATCCAACAATGAACTTCAAACAGAAGTTTAAAACCTTTTTCAGAAAAAAATCAATTGCAGTGGAGCAACTCTGTATTTTTTGCTGTTCCTGCTATTGTTAGATTTATACTGAATGTTGGTCATCTGTTAAGAATGCAGACATCCAGAAATTCAGTTTCATGTACCGTAAATACAATTTTGGTTTAAAATAGTTTGTAATTTAAACAGGTTATTAACAACTGTAAATTATTACAATTGTAATAATTTATGCTATGACATATGCGCACGAAACTCATTCCTAGCAAAGTCTTTCATCCCTCTTCCTAATCACAAATGTCAAATTTCTGCCCTCCTCATGTCTTTCTCCTTCCTGACACTCACCACTGAAATTTTTGTATGGAGAGGTAATGAGAATAAGCACACAGAATGTGATGAGAACAAGCTCTGGAGCACAGGCTCCATCTTTGAGTTGCCATTTCATGCAGAGTAGTTATTTTTCATAGTCAGAACACAGTTTAAGTGTATGAAGCTCTCTGTGAAATAGAGAAAAAAAAACCTTTTACAGTACATATTTATAGATCTCTATTTCAACTCACTTAACTGCATGAGTGAGTCTGCACAAAGGATCTTACTGTGAAGATGTATCTCATATTTTGGGGGAGAAGGGTGGTCATACAATCATAGAATCAACCATGTTGGAAGAGACCTCCAAGATCATCCAGTCCAACCTAGCACCCAGCCCAATCCAATCAACTAGACCATGGCACTAAGTGCCTCAGCCAGACTTTTCTTGAACACCTCCAGGGATGGCGACTCCACCACCTCCCTGGGCAGCCCATTCCAATGCCAGTCACTCTTTCTGGCAAGAACTTCCTCCTAACATCCAGCCTAGACCTCCCCCAGCACAACTTGAGACTGTCCCCTTGTGTTCTGTTGCTGGTTGCCTGGTGGTAGAGACCAACCCCCACCTGCTTACAGCCTCCCTTCAGGTAGTTGTAGACAGCAATGAGGTCACCCCTGAGCCTCCTCTTCTCCAGGCTGAACACCCTCAGCTCCCTCAGCCTCTTGTCACAGGGCTGTGTTTCAGGCCTCTCACCAGCTTTGTTGCCCTTCTCTGGACACGTTCCAGTATCTTAACATCTCTCTTGAATTGAGTAGCCCAGAACTGGACACAGCACTCAAGGTGTGGCCTGACCAGTGTTGAGTACAAGGGAAGAATAACCTCCCTTGTCCTACTGGCCACACTGTTCTACCAGTACTTTCAGGTCCCTTTCTTCCTGGCTGCTTTCCAGCCACTCTGTCCCCAGCCTGTAGTGCTGCTTGGGGTTGTTGTGGCTAGTAGAACCCAGCACGTGGCCTTGGGACAGCTCCCTGCAGGACAGTGGAGACAATGGTGACCACTGCACAGACAGTATCACCATTAATCAAGGACAGCCCTACAATGTCCGAGCACAGCAGACAGAGCCCAGGACTGGCAACTGGAACTATTGACATCCCTCAACATGGCAAGCAGTGAACCAAGAGACACTCTTCTACAAATTGGGAATATAGTTTACTAACAGTAGAACTTGGTATTCCATACTGAAAATGAAACAAACCTGTGCTTGCTATGGTACACTTGTAACTTTTCTTTCATTGAAATGTTTCCTGGTCTGGTGTTAATTTGTAAGGGTATTTATCATGAACTGTTAGAAGTAAATAATAGGTAGCACTTGTGTTAGCAATATATGTCTGTGATGGTTTGGGTGTTAGCCCCCCCCCCCCATTTAAGAAGGTCACACAGACTAGGCTCAGCCACTCTGGAAATCGAATGAAGATTTATATTTGCAGCTTAGCACAATATGCAAGCAGGTATTTACAATAGATACAGCTATGGACAGAAATAGACAAGTTAAAAAGTAATACAGAAACACAACAGCCCTCCCAGAAACCAGAGTCCCCAGGAGATTCTCTCAACCACCCTTCCACCTTCTTCCCACCCCTCTAACTTACATCATATCTTGCCTCATGTTTAAGGTCATTTGGAGGGTCGGCCAAGGGAGTTAGGAAGCAGATGGATTAGTCACACAGATGGCAGCTTCAGTTAGAGAGAAGTGGAGCCCACAAAGCCCGGAGAGCGACTTCCTTATCTATGTTTATGTTCTTGTTCTTACACATCTCAGCAAGCCTGTAAGTGCAGTAGACAGCAGCATTGTTTCCTTTTCACAGCCTGTAATCTAATTCTTCTCATTAAAATTTTCCAATTAGCCTCAAACTAGTACAATGACTCTATTGAAAGTGGACTCCTTGAACAAAACTTTTAGCTAGTCTAACAAAAAATCAGAAGATCTGGCAGTCAAAGGAAAATCTTTGTTTGGTTTTTTTTTTTTTTAATATTTAAAAGATGGTACAGGCTAACTAGTCCCACATTCATCCTAAGAAAATAATAGAAAAGATGATATGGTAATCACTGTAAATGAATTAATGCAAAAAACTTCATGGAAGATAAGTCTTATCAAACCAATTAATTATCATTGTTAAAAGCAACAGATATATACAGTCTTATAACACACAATTACATTTGACACCTAGAAGATTTTATGTTAGTCTCTCACAACCTTGTAATTAAAAAGAAAATAGCTGTTTGGTTGTTTGTTTGTTTTTTTTAACCAGATAAATGAAATGCAAATTATTCATTAATTTCACCTGCTCCCAGCTTTATGCTATCAATGTATGTCAATATATAATTGGTCTTAAAGAAAACACATAAACAATTTCTTCATGTATTCTGCAAATTATTTGGAAATTATGCAATCTTACCTCCCAATTACCCAGTGATAGAGGTAAGTACTGGGATAATACAAAGCTATTTCAAGATAGCCATGTATATCTATTAAGAATATAAAATATGTTCATAAGATAGGAAATAGCGTCCTGGTAGGTTAAAAAAAGATTTAAGGACACAGTAAATGAGTTTTGAATAGGCCAGGCTAGATGAGGCTGTGGCCAGCCAGGGTTGGGTGTCCCTGCCCAAGGCAGGGGGTTTAGAACTGGATGATCCTTGTGGTCCCTTCCAACCCTGACTGATTGTGTGATTTTATGATCATACTCATCTGTATCATGCAATGCCTTTACATATGAATGACTGCAAACTTCATCATGTAAGCTGAATATGTTTCTGCCTCTGTTACTCTAAGACATGTTGGTAAATCACAGAATTAACCAGGTTGGAAGAGACTTCTAGGACCATTGAGTCCAACCTATCACCTAATCCTTCTAATTAACTAAACGATGGCACTAAGTGCCTCATCCAGCCTCCTTTTAAACACCTCCAGGGATGGTGACTCCACCACCTCTCAGGGCAGTCCATTCCAATGGGTAATCACTGTTTCCATGAAGAATTTCTTCCAAATGTCCAGCCTAAACCTTCCCTGGCACAGTTTGAGACTGTGTCCTCTTGTTCTGTCACTGGGTGCTTGGGAGAAGATACCAATCTCTGCCTGGCTACAACCTCCTTTCAGGTGGTTGTAGAGAGCAATAAGGTCACCCCTGAGCCTCCTCCTCTCCAGGCTAAACAACCCCAGCTCCCTCAGCTGCTCCTCATAGGGCTTGTGCTCCGGCCCCTCACCAGCCTTGTTGCCCTTCTCTGGACATGTTCAAGCACCTCAACATCTTTCTTAGATTGAGGGCCCCAGAACTGGACACAGTACTCTAGGTGTGACCTAACTAGTACAGAGGCAGAATGACTTCCCTTGTCCTACTGGCCACACTGTTCCTCATACAGGCCAGGATGCCACTGGCCTTGGCCACCTGGGCACACTGCTGGCTCATGTTCAGTCAGCTGTCAACCAGCACCCCCAGGTCCCCTCTCTGCCTGGCTGCTCTCCAGCCACTCTGATCCCAGCCTGTAGCACTGCATGGGGTTGTTCTGGCCAAAGTGTAGAACCCTGCACTTGGCCTTGTGAAAACTCATGGTGTTTGACTGCACCCATCTATCCGGCCTGTCCAGGTCCCTCTAACAGATCTACACATGCTTGCAACTTGGTGTCATCTGCAAACCTACTGATGGTGAATTCAACCCCCTCATCCCCAGATCATCAATGAAGATATTAAACAGGACTGTGCCCAGCACTGATCCCTAGGGGACACCTCTAGAGAGTGGCTGCCAACTGGATGTGGCACCATTCACCACCACTCTGGACCCAGCCATCCAGCCAGTTCTTGACCCAGCACAGAGTGCCCCTGTCCAAGCCATGGGCTGCCAGCTTGGGGAGGAGTTTGCTATGGCAGACAGTTTCAAAGGCCTTGCTGAAGTCCAGATGGGTGCAGACGATGCGGCGTGGAGCGGAGCGCCATGGCGGGCACGGAGCACAGCGGGGCCCAGCTCTGTCCAGCCTGGCTGTGCAGTGGATGAGGATGCAGGAGGGGTAGCCCGAGGCTTGCCGCTGTCCCCCCAGCCTTCCTGTCTAAGAGTTGTCTGTGCTGCCATCCTCAAGAAGAAGCAATTCAAATGCATGCACCAGCTCGCCAAACAGACCATGGGCAGGGCTGAGAAGACAGAAGTTCTGAGCGAAGATCTCCTGCAGGTGGAGAGATGTCCGGAGCTGGTGAAGCAGGTGACACACAGCACCCACAAGAAGCTGGCAGCATGTCTGCAGGGCCAGCAGAGCCTGGACTCTGACAAGTGCTCCAAGAAGCAGCCGCTCACCGCTTTGGCCCAGTGCCTTATGGAGGGATCGGCTGTGCTGGATGAGGACTTGCTGCTGCGAAGATGCTGCTGCTGTGTGGGGAGGCAGGGGACAAACTGGCTGAGGAGCTTATCCATTTTGAGCTTCAGGTGGAGAGGGATGTGATAGAGCTTCTCTTTGTGCTGGCTGCGGCAGAAATCCCAAATATTCAGAAGCAAAGGAAGCATTTGGTGAAATAAGTATTTAATGGCAGCCTACTGTACCTTTGACTTAGTGAAATACTTCTTTCCAGGTCATAGAATCATAGAATCAACCAGGTTGGAAGAGGCCTCCAAGCTCATCCAGTACAACCTAGCACCCAGCCCCGTCCAACCAACTAGACCATGGCACTAAGTGCTTCATTCTGTCTTTTCTTGAACACCTCCAGGGGCGGGGACTCCACCACCTCCCTGGGCAGCCCGTTCCAATGGCTGAAGAACTTCCTCCCAACATCCAGTTTGAACCCTTGAACACATTAGAACAGAACTTGGAATTGTTTGTGTTCTGCCAATGAATCTTAGAGATTTTGCAATACTTAATTCTGCAGAAGTAAACAGGTAATGTGAGGTAGTTAAAAAGGAAAAAAGAAAAATTAAAGAGATACTTCAGCTGTGCTGAAAAGTAAATACCAGAATACTAAAGCCCTATCTGCTGAAAGGCAGATAACTTTGAACAAAAATAATTGGGAAAAAATGCCTGGTTAAAGGGATTAAAAATGCACTTAAATACATGCAGTATATTAAACAATAAATGTGTCTTTCCCACATTTTTAAAAGGAGTTGGATTTCTTTCTGTGAAAGATAGGTTTGCTCGACAAGATGGTATGGAACAGCTTAAAGAGCTTTTAGAAATAAATTGTGAATTCAAGGTTGAAACCTTTGAAATATACAGCTCATCAGTATACACAAAATGAATGTGCAAGCCCAACAGCTGATAAAAACACATAAAAAAGCTGGGGAAATTAATCTAGTTAACTGATGACTAAGTCTTCATTTCTACAAAACTTAAAAATAATGGCATCTAGGGAAAGGCAGTTTCATATACTTGGTCTTGAAATGAAACAGCCCAGAAAACATTTCATTGTCATTATTTTTTTTCTTTTCTGCCAACCATAAGCTTGGCATTGTATACATTAAACCGCCAAGACGAAATGTAAAGGCAGAGTTGTTGAAAATGCACTCTTAATAGTAGTGTCATTTAGAAACTGTCAACAATATATTTAGAAAGGAGAATTTATGTGGACTCAAGGCAGTCTTTGAAGTGATTGTGGTTTAGAAGTGTATAGTGAGCAAATGTGGCGTGAAGTACACTGAAATAGGCTTAATGCTCTTTTTCTCATTATAAAGCAGGGGAATTATGAATGGACAGTAGTAGGAGATCATGTCAGTTTCACAGAACAGATGCTACTGTGCTTTTATTCAGATAGATTTAGTATCACTTGTGCATAATACTAAAATTCAAGCTTAAGAAAATAACAAGCAACTAACCAAAATTCTTTCACCTACCTGATCTCTAAAGCTGTAGCTGACACATTTCAGTTCCGTGATGAGGCATAGTCAATGGTGTGGAGAGAGGGCTTACAGCTCAGAATAGTGTGTAATGAAATGAATAAGAAAGCTTTCCGATGGTGGAAACCAATAGGTGCAGAACTCAGAGTTCTGGGTGCAGGACCCAGATCTCCCACTGTCTGGACAGATTCCTCTTACCCTGAGCTATTAATGACTGTTACTTTTTCCAAAGACAAGTGAGTAGATTAGTTAACTCCAAAATGGGTGTCTCTTTGTTTCATTTTCAAATCTGTGCTAGCCTGCAGTCGCGAGGGAGGCTTTTCCAGTCACACAGTATACAGAAATTCAATCTCATTCCTGTCATTGGCATTCTCTGCTGGCTCGATTAGGTGTCCCAGCCTTCAATTACCTTAGCTGTTATGAAACAAACAAGGTTTTTTGTCTTTTATCTCTCCACCTATAGAAGATTGTAAATGTGTTGTATTTATTTCACTTATGGAATTAATAGGCATTCTGTTAGGCATCTTGTAATATCTAAGGTCGTAATGAACATTAACTTAGGCTTCTATCCTGTGGATGTTGTTCACCCTGAAGCAGATTTTACCTGGCATTATATGCTTCCCAGCTGTAGCCCCCTTCAGCCAATGGAGGATGAACTGATAAAAGGTTTACAATATCTGCTATGTTCTTTCTTAAAATCTGCTAGATCTGTCATTTTACAGGTGAATCAACCTGCCTTGTTGTGCATATTTGTGAAACTTAAATAGAGGTAAGTCAGTGCTGAGATAGTATTTTCCAAGAATAAAGAGAAAGAGTAAATTTATGTTTCTTTCAGTGGTTGCCAGGACATGGCAACAAACAGCTGTTAGAGATCATTAGGGGTCATTTTGTATACCATATTTCATCCGTGAATTGCTATTCATTTGGACAGCATAATAGGGCTTGATGAGAAGGCTGTATTGGCTTTGTTTCTGTGACTCTTAGGTTTAAAGGATTTAAAGATCTAAACTAGAGAGGCGAGGAATTTATTAATGTGAACTGGAATAGGTTTAAGGTGCAAAGCTAATCTCAAAATATAACACTAATGTGCTCTTCTGTTGCATTTGGTTCCAGCAGAGCAATAGCTGATAGTTTGGTGTGTACTATTAATATGTATATTTAATCAAAATATTAATCAGACAATAAGCACCTTTTCCATGATGGCCAAGTTATTGATTTTTTTTGGTGGTTTTGTTTGTTTGCTTCCCTTCCCCCCCTCCCTCCCCGCCTTTTGTTTTGCTTTCTTTGTGAGTTTGGTTTTTTTTTTTCAGTTGGAAAAGACAGGAATTTAATTTCTGTTGATTTCAAAGTATTTTTTTCTTAAAAGCAATGCTCTGTATTTCTGTGGTTTTTTTTTTAATTGAATATATGTTCATATTCTTTGCGAATAGAAATGTTTTGTCTAGAATTATCTTTTCATGCCAAGCTCTTGAAATGTATTGTGTAATGTCATCCTTTTAGAATGAAGTCATCTCCTTTTCCAAGAGACGAAGTTAATTGATAATAAAAGGGCTTCAGACTAGAACAAAATTGTACATACCTCACAAACTATCCTGCTGGATACATGTTTTGTGGTTGTTATTACAGTTAAGCAAAAATCTATTTAGAGTCTGGCCTTTTAAAATGATTCCCCATTATGAATCTACATGTAGAATATGCCTGTGCCAGTGAATAAGAATTGATAGTGAAAAGTACCTATTGGATTGTAAAGGAAAACCTTGCTAAATGAATTAGTGTTATGGGCTGCAAAAAAGATGGAATTTCTTCCTTTGCTTCTTGCTAAAAACTGTAGCATTTTCTTTTTCCCTTTTTCTTTCAGTGAAACACACTCAAAGAACTTTGAAATGACAGTGTATGCTGCTGTCAAACCTACGAAACCTATTGCTACACACCTGAAGCCATGCTGTAAAATGAAGCGTCAATGTTTTAACTGTTAAAAGGCTTTGCAAGACAAGACAAATGTATTGTTTCAAACATATAAAAGTTTAATACTGTATTTATTACTTTTTTCATCAACATGATGTTATGAAAAAGAGTGTGCCATTAAATGAAATGATGTTCATTTAAATATCTTGTTTAAAAGCGTCACATGCTAATCAGTTGATTGAGTCTGGAATTTTTCATTTAAGATGTTATTTGAAAATCATATTCAAATGTGTAGGGCAATTCAGCAGATGACTTCTTACTTTCTGTGTGATTTGTGATGAATTTAGTATTCAGTAGGGAATAATATGTGGATTAGTCTGTACTGTAAACAACACAGAACAAGACAGAAGCTCAAGTAACCTGCTATTATCTGTGCTATTTAGCTGCTAGCAAATTTTATGATGCAGCTTTGTCCCAGTGTTTGGGCATGATCTAAGAAACAGCACAGCCCAGGGATGGTTCCTGATAGAGAAGTTGGTTTGGGCTAGGAAGAATTCAGCACAGTGGAGATCAGCTATACCAAGGATGAGTTCTGATATGCTTTGTTTAGTAGTGTAGATGAAACTATTGAGATTTATGACATTTGATTACCTAAATAATGTTAGTTAGAGGAAAGACAGCATTATGCTGAACTCCAAACACCATCTGGTTCATTCTGTCATTTAGTGCTTCATCTTTTATTAGCCAGGTAGTGGATTTTTGGAAATACCTCTTCATATGTTGATAACACAGTTTCTCCATTACTAAAACACAGTTAATGACAGTATCCTTTCAAGAGTAGTGATGCTGAATGTGCAAAATATATCTAGGTAATATTTGAGTTTAACACAAGTGTTGAATTGTTAAATAGGAATTAAAAAAAGCTGGTGAGGGACTTTTAGGCTATCAGGAAGTGACAGGACTAGGGGGAATGGAGCAAAGCTGGAAGTAGGTAGGTTCAGAGTGGATGTGAGGAGGAAGTTGTTCAGCATGAGAGTGGTGAGAGCCTGGAATGGGTTGCCCAGGGAGGTGTTCGAGGCCCCATTGCTGGAGGTGTTTAAGGCCAGGCTGGATGAGGCTGTGGCCAGTGTGCTCTAGGGTAGGGTGTCCCTGCCCATGGCAGGGGAATTGGAACTAGATGATCCTTGTGGTCTCTTCCAGCCCTGACTAATTCTATGATTCTATGAAATTAGCAAGAAAGGTCATATAAAGTAGTGATGTGCTACTGTTGCGGAGGGGGATTCTGCCACCTACA
>WAAF01002266.1:5603-24403 GCA_013400475.1 Tricholaema leucomelas
GTTCTTTACAGTGAGGGTGGTGAGACACTGGCACAGGTTGCCCAGGGAGGTTGTGGATGCTTCCTCCCTGGAGGTGTTTAAGGTCAGGCTGGATGAGGCCTTGGGCGAGCTGCTCTAGTGGGAGGTGTCCCTGCCTGTGGCAGGGGGTTGGAGCTGGATGATCCTTGAGGTCCCTTCCAACCTAAACCATTCTATGATTCTATGATTCTATGATCACAGATCACAGAGTGTTAGAGTTTTTCACTTGACTGTGTTTAGAGAGGAGCAACAGACTGCAAGCATGGGGAAGGGGTTTGGGACTTAACAGCCTTTTGGGCATGTTCAAGCAACATCAGAGAGGTTAACTGCAAGATCACTGTGTCAGAACAGCAGAGAGCAGACCACAGCCAGGGCCAAACAACTTCTTTCTGCCAGAGGAAGTGGTGGTGGCAAGCAGCAGTGTCTCAGAAGGAGGCAGGATGCACCACATGCTTGAACTCAATCAGAGTATCTCTCCTGGGAGCTGTTTCCTGGTGCTACTCCAGGGACTTAACGTTCACCTTGTATTGCAAGTACTTGGCTGCTCATTCATGGATTTACTTTTCCATTGCAAAGTGAAAATCTTAATAGTATTCTTGATTGTGAGTTTTTATGTGTCCACTTCTAAACTTTTGAGCATTCTGGTATTGAGAAGTGCTACAGAAAATAAGTGTAGAGATACAATATTCTGCACACCATCTGTGTCACTTCCAGAAGGGAACGTTTCAGGTCCACATTCTCATTGCCTTCTTACTCCATCACTGGGGAGCACAGCCACACATCACTTTAACATTGAAAATGGCTTCTAATACATTGATCAAATTGCTTGGAAGAAGAGTGCCTTATTCTCTGTGACACCTCAGTGAAAGGGACAATGCCAGGCACAGGGAGGAGGTTAAACACAACAGTACCAGAGACAATGCAAAGGAAGCTGAGGGTGGTAGGCAAGAGACAGGGGTAAAACCAGCAGCCCAGCTGAAGTGCAGCACTACAGGCTGGGGCCAGAGTGGCTGAGAGCAGCCAGACAGAATAGGGCCTGAGGGTACTGGTAGATAGTAGCTGAAGATGAGGTAGCAGTGTGCCCAGGTGGGCAGGAGAGCCAATGGCATCCTGGGCTGGCTCAGGAGCAGTGTGGCCAGCAGGACAAGGGAGGTTCTTCTGCCCCTGTGCTCAGCACTGCTCAGGCCACAGCTTGAGTGCTGTGTCTAGTTCTGGGCTCCTCAGTTCAAGAGAGATGTTGAGGTGCTGGAAGGTGTCCAGAGAAGGGCAATGAAGCTGGTGAGGGGCCTGGAGCACAGCCCTGTGAGGAGAGGCTGAGGGAGCTGGGGGTGTGCAGCCTGCAGAAGAGGAGGCTCAGGGCAGACCTCATTGCTGTCTACAGCTACCTGAAGGGAGGTTGTAGCCAGGTGGGATTGGGCTCTTCTGCCAGGCACCCAGGGACAGAAGAAGAGAACACAGTGTGAAGTTGTGGCAGGGGAGGTCTAGGCTGGATGTTAGGAGGAAGTTGTTGGCAGAGAGAGTGATTGGCATTGGAAGTGGGACCCAACGATGGAGTTAGCTCATGATCTGGTTAGAGTCTAAGCTGGGTAGATCACAAAGGCCAAGGTCTAGCAGCCTGTTCCAGAAGTCATATTCCTGAGGACAGCCCCAGGCTACTTAGCTGTGCTGTACCCTGCCTCTGAGTAGGATGTTCCTGGTGTGCTATGCCATGTGATGCATTGTGGCTGCTTTAGTGGAGCAGTGTTTCAGGACTGTGGGTCATGTTCTCACTGATGTTATCAGGAAGGTAAATTGGTTCAGCCTCAGCTGCTCAGTCCTTCCTCTGTGCCCTCTGATAAAGCACTGTTGTTGGGTACCTGCTGATGGTTGTTATGCATGACTCCAGTAAGGAGTGACTGCTCTACTTGCTTTACACTTGAAACCAAGTGGGCAAGGACAAAAGGAATCTAAGACAAGTAAAACTGCCCTCTCACCTTCAGAGAGTCAATTATAAGCCCTCTGCTTTGCCTTTCCGCTCTGGGAGAAGAAAACAATGGTAATTAACTTAGGAGAAGCATCCTAGCCTCTCTCCCTGTGGACACCTATCCTGTCTGCCAGGCAATGGCATCAGCTAATGCACTGGAATGCACAGAATGGAATAAATCTAAATTCAGTTTGAGGGCATGGGATACATTTTTAGTTCAGAAGCAGATGAAGTCCTCTGAATCATAGAATCACAGAATCAGGCAGGTTGGAAGAGACCTCCAAGCTCAGCCAGCCCAACCTAGCACCCAGCCCTGGCCAAGCAACCAGACCCTGGCACTAAGTGCCTCAGCCAGGCTTTGCTTCAGCACCTCCAGGGATGGCAACTCCACCACCTCCCTGGGCAGCCCATTCCGATGCCAATCACTCTGACAACAGCTTCCTGCTAACATCCAGAAATTCATTTTACAAACATCTGAAGTTTGTTTTACAAACAGTTTCCTTAGTCAGAGGCTATTTTGGAGGCCAGTTTGGAAGCGTGGAAGGTCCCATCATAGCCAGCTATCACAGCAGCAGATCTGGGTGGCTCTTTCTAATCCTCTAGTTTAATTCCCAGTCATGCACACTTGGGAAAGTTCTGCTCTAGTGGATATGTGCTCTCCTGGCCTTGCTACCACTTTATTTACCTTGTCAGAGCAATCTGTTTGCAGCTAGCTCAGCAGACCTGTTTTTCACCTCAAGAGGTGAAGTAAAGCCTTGTCCTCACCAAACCTCACTGCTGCTGATACAGCAACGATTCAGTTCCTGCTGCTGACACCTGTGTCTCTGAACAGCAAAAGCACAGTGGTGTACTGAGTGATGTGAGGCACTAAAACTCACTCTTTCCTTAGGCCATGGCTGTGCAAACCCATGGGCATGCATAAATACTGGGTCTGGATACATTTAAAGTCACCAAGGATCTATCAGCTTTCATTTCTAACTATGATTTGCCCTCATTTTTAAGTAGTCAAGGGTGGAATCCTAACGAACTTGCTGAGCTTTTAAGCCTGCCTTTACTGAAGCCATATTTTACTCCATAAATACTTAACCCTCTCAGGGGCTTGCATGAGAATTACAACTGCTCAGCAGTGCTGAATGTCAGGCTGACACTTTGAATGGTCTGCAGGTTATTTTCTGGTCCGTGCTTAAGGACAGTGTAAAAATACCTGGGGGTAAACAGGAAATTAGCAGTAGGTACCTTTCCTACTTACCTGGGGGTGCTGGGAGACAGGAGCTGAAGATGAGGCAGCAGTGCCCAGGTGGGCAGCAGAGCCAATGGCATCCTGGGCTGGCTCAGGAGCAGTGTGGCCAGCAGGACAAGGGAGGTTCTTCTGCCCCTGTGCTCAGCACTGCTCAGGCCACACCTTGAGTGCTGTGTCCAGTTCTGAGCTCCTCAATTCAAGAGAGATGTTGAGGTGCTGGAAGGTGTCCAGAGAAGGGCAGCAAGGCTGGGGAGGGGCCTGGAGCACAGCCCTGTGAGGAGAGGCTGAGGGAGCTGGGGGTGTGCAGCCTGCAGAAGAGGAGGCTCAGGGCAGAGCTCATTGCTGTCTGCAGCTACCTGAAGGGAGGCTGTAGCCAGGTGGGGTTGGGCTCTTCTGCCAGGCAAGCAGCAACAGAACAAGGGGACACAGCCTCAAGCTGTGCCAGGGCAGGTCTAGGCTGGATGTTAGGAGGAAGTTGTTGGCAGAGAGAGTGATTGGCATTGGAATGGGCTGCCCAGGGAGGTGGTGGAGTGGCTGTGCCTGGAGGTGTTGAAGCCAAGCCTGGCTGGGGCACTTAGTGCCATGGTCTGGTTGATTGGCCAGGGCTGGGTGCTAGGTTGGGCTGGCTGAGCTTGGAGGTCTCTTCCAGCTTGGTTGATTCTATGATTCTATTACAGATGGTATTTAACCAGATTACTTTTCAGTCCTGGAGCTGCAAGGTGTCCAAACAGCTCAATAAATTGCTCTGAGAGGAGCTCCATCACGTGTCAGAACCACAGGTAACCTCTTTGTTGTTTCTTTACAGGCTAACAGTGGTAGTTCAGAACTGCAAGAAATTATGAGAAGACGCCAAGAAAAAATCAGTGCAGCTGCCACAGATTCAGGTGTGGAGTCCTTTGATGAAGGAAGCAGCCACTAAATGTCTCCTCTTTTCTTCAGTTCCACTCTCCATAGCATTACACCATCCAGCTTTGTTTTAGGAAGCAGTGAAGGTCAATGCCTTACTCTGTTGTAACCCTTAACTAGCCACCATAAAGGTAATTTACAGTAGTCCCCACAGAATTAGCTGCTGCTGGCTTCTGCTCCTTAAAATGGATGGATGAGAAATTCAATGGAGGTTCCTGACAGGTGGAAGGAAATACAAGCTCAGGATTCATTACCAACCAAAGATGAGTCTTGGCTTTATGGAATTAAAGGTGACAGATAAACTGGAATATATGCCTGTCTTTGTGATTCATCCCAGGGAAGCTGAGCCAGCAATAAAAAAGCATCTGAAGCTTTCAGTAACACTAAGATCCTGAATCCCACCTCTTGCTGGAGTGTGCAATTATGTCTTTTCCACTCAGCCTTTCTTGTCATGCTTTTGGCTGCAGGATTTACTTAAGTTGTTGATGCCAGCAATCGGAGAGGAAACGTTTAGAGAATGAAGAGCAGCCCAAGGTAGACTGAGCCTTTCTTGCATCACTCCCCAGATGTGCTATGACTAACGATGCTGTTGGTAGCAAAATAATGCTCTGTACATTGATTTGTATCCATACTTCACTCCTGATGAGCTGTAATATTGCACAAGAAGGAATAACTAAATAGTAACACAGCTTGGCTCAAAGAGGTGATCAGATCTGCTGTAGGTAGCCATAAACCAATTCACACTACCTTTATTTTATGTACTTGTCTTTTTTTTTGTGGTCAGTGACCTAACCCATCAGAACAGTGTTTGATCAGCACTCCTGTGTGTGTGTAATCTGCACTCCTCTCTGTGTGTGTGTGTATGATCTGCACTCCTGTGTATGACCTGCACTCCTCTGTGTGTGTGTGATCTGCATTCCTCTGTGTGTATGATCTGCACTCCTGTGTGTGATCTGCACTCCTGTGTATGATCTGCACTGATGTGTATGATCTGCACTCCTCTGTGTGTGTGGTCTGCACTCCTCTGTGTGTATGACCTGCACTCCTCTGTGTGTGATCTGCACTCCTGTGTATGATCTGCACTCTTTGTATGATCTGCCCTCCTCTGTGTGTATGATCTGCACTCCTCTGTGTGTGATCTGCACTCCTCTCTGTATGATCTGCACTCCTCTGTGTGTGTGATCTGCACTCCTCTCTGTGTTGATCCCAGATGTCAGTCTTTCCCCTTATGTATAAAGCTGTTGTTCCTTTATAAATGTAATCCCTTGGAAAAGTGGCTTCCTGGAGGCAAAAAAGGGGGAAAAAAGGAACCATCCATTCCAGCAAATGCTATTTTTTGAAGAGGCAGTGCTTTGTGTCACAAAATGTTCTGTTGTTTCACATGGCTGGGTGATTTTATATATAATATATGTATTATATATAATATATAATATCACTTAATCCCCTAGTTTAAGTTTCATAGTGCCTTTTCCACATCAATCAGCTTCAAGTCTGCAATAAACAGTATTTCTTGTCCCTTCAATAGTTGTTATCTTTGTAGCTACAAAGATGGTATTGAAATGAGTGTTCTTGGTTCCTGTTTTGGTTTGCCATGAGTTTGCTCTTCCTGTGCTTTAGAAAGGGAAAAAAAAATCCTATTCATTTTTCATAAAAGGAAAACTGAAATCTTAATAAAGGTGTTTAGTGCCATTTATTGTAAACATCCTGCCAGACCCTTGTGTGTTTGTTATCTGTCTGTGTTTTATTCTTACATTCAACACAGATGCTGTGTGCTGGTGAAAAGGACACCTGCCATTTAAGCAGAGTCTTAGTCAGAGATTAGTCAAGAAGTAAATAAAATCCAACCTGGACCTCCTAAGTGCCACAGCAACCACTAAGAATGGCTTCTTGTCTTACCCCTGTGAAAGAAATGATAGGTCCTGGTTGCTTTCTCCTTACAGGAAACACTTGAACCAGCACACACCTGCAGAATGCTTCATTCATCCAACCTACATACACAGCTCCAGGGAAGAAAATTGCCTCACTGCCTCTCCTATCATTAAAGGTCAAGCCCAGACCTCCACAGGCTTGATGTATTTATTCTCTGAGTCACATTTTGCATTTCCTTTTCCTCATCCTCTCCAGCAAGTGTCCATACCCAGCCTGAAGAGTGTTCAGTGCACTGCAAACTCTCCTAGTTTAGGTGTGAATGACTAAGAAAATAAAGGCAGGCCTGAAGCTACTCTTATGCAGGTGCTCCATTGCTCCCAAGTACAGGAGTCTGAAAGTCTTTGAAACTTGCATTTAAAAATCAGAGCTACTATTTTCTCATGGCAACTATGTCTGATTCCACAGAAGGCACTGTGGTGGTTACCTGCACCTCTCTGCCCTTGTGGATTCTGTGTAGCTGCAAAGCTGCACAGAAAGAGGCAGCCAAGTGTGGTCAGTGTGCTCTTGGCAACACCTGGGAGGGAAGTCGCTGCAATCTCAAGCACAGCTCCAGACTGGGTGGGGAAAGGCTGAGAGCAGCCCTGAGGAACAGGCCCTGGGGGTCTGGGCTGATGAAAAGCTCCACAGGAGCCTGCAGGGTGAGTGCAGCCCAGACAGCAACCCTGTGCTGGGCTGCAGCAAGAGCAGTGTGGGCAGCAGGGCAAGGGAGGGGATTCTGCCCCTTGGCTCTGCTCTCCTCAGACCCCACCTGCAGTCCTGGGTGCAGTTCTGGAGCCCCCAACACAAGAAGGACATGGAACTGTTAGAGTCAGTCCAGAGGAGGCTGTGAAGATGCTCAGAGGGATGCAGCAGCTCTGCTCTGAGGACAGGCTGAGAGAGTTGGGGTTGTGCAGCCTGGAGAAGAGAAGGCTTCGAGGAGAGCTTGGAGTGACATTCCAGTATCTGAAGGGGGCTAAAGGAGGGCTGGGGAGGGACTACTGACAAAGTCTTGTAATGACAGGATGAGGAGG
Organism: Tricholaema leucomelas; assembly: GCA_013400475.1. Taxonomy (NCBI): domain Eukaryota; kingdom Metazoa; phylum Chordata; class Aves; order Piciformes; family Lybiidae; genus Tricholaema lacrymosa; species Tricholaema leucomelas. Next base: position 12,670 of record WAAF01002266.1, read on the forward strand.
AATGGATTTGAACTGGCAGAGGGGAGATTCATGCTAGATATTAGGAAAGGGTTCTTTGCAGTGAGGGTGGTGAGACACTGGCACAGGTTGCCCAGGCAGGCTGTGGCTGCTCTCTCCCTGGAGGTGTTCATGGCCAGGTTGGATGAAGCCTTGAGTGACCTCTTCTAGTGGGAGGTGTCCAGGCCTATGGCAGGGGTGTGTGTGTGTAACTGGAGCATCCTGGAGGTCCCTTCCAACCTAAACCATTCTATGACACAGAGAGCCCCTTCCTTAAGGGCTAAGGCAAACAACCTGGGCTCTTGGCAGGGAGTTGTTTGTTGGTTTCTGTGTTTGGTTTTCTCAGGTTTTGGATTGCAATCAATGCAATATGGCTGATCTAGGGTAGGGTGTCCCTGCCCATGGCAGAGGGGTTGGAGCTAGATGATCCTTGTGGTCCTTTCCAACCCTGACTGATTCTTTTGCCATTTAACTTTGCTGGCCCAGACTTTATGATTGCTGTGCTGTAGTCTGTGACATCTGAACATCATTAGGGCAGATAGTTCCCTTCCTGGTGGAGTTTCCCTGACAGTTTAAGGCACTGCAGGGAGCTTCACCCCCTCTGCTATACATTTTTTTCCCAGCTTCTTGGCAGTTAAGAGACATCAGAAGCAGCTCTCCTGTTTCCTGCAAAATGTTTGGTGCCTTAAACCAAAAAAGAGAGGCAAAATGCATTGATTTGTTCAAAATGTTCCATTTAGGATTTGAGCAGAGAGGATTTATTGACTATACTCTTATTTTAGTGAGCTGTGCTATGTGAAAAGTGTCTTGGAAGGAAACAAAGCAGGGTTTTAAATGTTGAGAAAGCCTTGTGTGGGAAAAGGAATCGTGCTTGATGGCACAGGAGCTACTTTGTTTTGCTGCCACTGAGTGTGCCCTTTAATGGGGTGGAAGAGAAGAGATTCAGCAGCTTTACATTCAGACTGCAGTATTCTGCTTTCTAAGCTGCACTGAAACATCCACAATGTTCTTCTTCCCATTTCTTTAGTCTGCCTCTTCCCTTGAGATATCATAGAGTCACACATTCAGATTCCTTAGGTGCTCATGAACATGATCTTCAATTACAGTGGGCAGATCTTCCTTCTCCCAGACCTTACTTTTGCCCTCTGGGACTTGGACACTCTGGTTGGAGCCCTTGCTGTTGAAGACTAAGGCAAAGAAGTCAGTGAGCACCTCAGTCTTATCCATATCCTTTGCCACCAGCTCTCCATTTCCTTTCTGGAAGGGTCCCACATTCTTCCTAGGTCTCCTTTTGGCACTAATACACCTGAAGAAGTTCTTCTTGCTCCCTCTAATGTCCCCAGCCAGATTTAATTCTGTATCCGAGCCCTGCATATCCTCTGTCCTGGGAACTCAGAATCATGTACCACTAAGGTCAGAGATCTGGTTTGCAGTATCCTGGGGCCTAGCTCAGTATTCTGATAACCCATGGTGTTCTTGACTGAAGCTGACTGCACTGCACACCTCTCTTGCTAAAGCCAGAGGAGTATCTGCCTTACTGGAGCAGGGTGGCTCCGTTGCATGAGTGTTGTTTGTCACAGGAAGGGAGGCTTCAAGCCAGTGAGCAATTTCAGGAACTCAGAATCACAGACTCAACCAGGTTGGAAGAGAGCTCCAAGCTCAGCCAGTCCAACCTAGCACCCAGCCCTGGCCAATCAACCAGACCATGGCACTAAGTGCCTCATATGTCACAAGGAGAGAAAAACCACTGTGAAACCTCACAGTTGGGTAAGAAAGAACACTTCTAATCAATGCTACTGCCCACCTAGCAATTCTGAAACAGAGGAGGCTGAGGGCAGGCCTCATGGCTGTCTGCAGCTACCTGAAAGGAGGTTGTGGAGAGGCTGATGCTGGTCTCTGCTGACAGGTCATTAGTGACAGAACAAGGTGGAATGGCATCAAGCTGCCACTGGGTAGGTTTAGAGTGGACAGGAGGAAGAATTTTTTTCCCAGCAGGAGTGGTCAGGGACTGGAATGTGCTGCCCAGGGAGGTGGTGGAGTCACCAACTCTGGATGTGTCTAACGGTGGTTTGGATGTGGTGCTTGGGGCTATAGTTTAGGGTGAACCTTGCAGAGTAGGGTTCTGGGTTGGACTTTGTGATCCTGAAGGGCCTTGCCAACCTGATTCTGTGATCATCCAGAGTAAATCATACAGGATCTCATCCAGACAGGCTTTTAATGCCTCCAGAGATGGAGACTGCACAGCCTCCCTGGGCAGCCTGCTCCAGGGCTCCTGCACCCTCACAGCAAAGCTTTGACTTGTGTTGAGGCGGTGGCTCCTGCGTTCCAGTTTGTATCCACTGCACCCACTGCCCCCTGTCCTTTCACAGGACACCATTGAAAAGAGACTCATTTTGATCACTGACTAAGCAGATCAATTAGCACATCACTCTGTCACTGGACAACTGTCACTCTTGTGACAGGACAAGGGATGATGGTTTCAAATCAAAAGCGGGAGGCTCAGACTGGAGAGAAGATAGAAACTGTTTACACTGTGGGTGGTGAGACCCTGGCTCAGGTTGCCCAGAGTGGTGGGAGATGTTCCTCTCCTGGTAGCATTCCAGGTCAGGTTAGTGGGGTTCTGAGCAACCTTCTCTAACTGAAAGTTAGAGAACCCTCGCTGAGTGCACAGGGGTTGGTCTAGATAATCCTTATCCCTTCCAAACCAAATAGGAGTCCATTTTAGTTGGAGATGTCCCTGCTGAGTGCACAAGGGTTGGAGCAGATGACCCTTCAAGGTCTCTTGCCACCCAAACCATAGCTATGACTCTGTGATTGCAGTGCTATGCAGGGCTTTGCTCAGTGAGCTATGATCTACAAGTGAGTGAGATCTTTTATACACACTTTTTATTGCTCCAATAAAAGCCTGGGGAGGCTGAGAACTGCATGCAGGCTTCCAAATGATGTGTGTGTGTGCAGAAAAAGCCATGGTGTGTGAGGAAGTCTATCCCAAATGGTATGGTGCTCAGAAACGTGCAGAACTCCAGCTGACTCTCTATTCATCAGTGTTTGTGAGGCTTCAGAAAGGCTCCCTGGAAGTGCTTTGCTAATTTAATTAGGGGAACAAACCTGTGCTTGAAAACTTCCTAAGTAGGAAACCTGTAACTAGCACAATTTTTCTTTAGTTTTGTTGTGGGAGGTGAAGGCATTTTGGAGTTTTCAGAGTTTAGGGACTTGCACAGAAGCAAAATACAGTTTGAACAGCAGACATCTGGTCAAGCAAACCCATGTTCCTGGGCTGCATGCATAAGTGAAACACGATTCGGAATGGTGACCCATGTTTCTCGACCAGTTTGTCTAGGATGTTTTTTCCTCACCTGGGAGGGTTGTGTAGTGGCTAAAATACGAAGCTAGCAGTGCTAAGGGTCGTGCCTGACACCTCAAGAGTATATGAGGGAGTATTTCTGTGTGCAGCCTTGCACTTTCACAGACAGGGAGCAGCTTTATGGATGGGAAGTGCAATCGGGGGGGAATCTGGGAGCATGCTCTGGGGTCTGTGCTTCAGCATTTGACAAACATGTTGAGTTGTTGGCTTTTAGGTGTGTGTTTGGTTTGGTTTTACTGGGGTGGTGTTAAATTTGTGCTCCTAAGTGCCTGTTTAACTGCCCTGGGCTCTCCAGTACTCTGCTTCAGTTTCTCTGTAGTTACATGATGCATTAGCAGCTTGGGGCTATTACTACTTCAGTGGCCAACCCCAAACCAGTACAGTACCAGGCTCTGCTTCTACTTCTTGATAATGGGTGTAGGCTAAAAGAGAAGATGAAAGAAAAGAGGGAGACTTCCCAGGTGCTTCCTAACTACCACTGCTGTGTGGCACAGCAGCAGCAAAGCCCATGCTTTCCACATGCATTCCAAAACTGCCTGGTGCATTCTGGCTCTTCAGGCAGGATCATTTGCAGCAGTGTGATTTTGGCATCTTTGCAGCAATCTTGTCCCCTGCCCCGTTCAGCCAAGCTTCTGTTACAGCCAGCCCCCACTGGGACAGTTTGTGTGCACAGGAATGCTTTCAAAGTAACACAGAATGAATGGAGCCAGCGTGGGCGATGGCCAGCAGGAGGCAGGAGGCAGCTGATGGGAAGTGAAGGGAACCTGTGGCTTTGGGTTGGTTTCCCCTGCTAATTCTCTACAGGGATGTGAACATACTTTCTGAGTGAACACATAATGAAAGCCTTTCTTGGGAGCCTTCTGCTCCCTGAAGACAGAGCACTCACCCCTTTGGATCTGTCTGCAGCCTCCTCAGAGAAAGAACATAGAATCAGAATCAGTCAGGGTTGGAAGGGACCACAAGGATCAGCCAGTTCCAAGCCTCTGCCATGCCCAGGGACACCCTACCCTAGAGCAGGCTGCACACAGCCTCTGCCAGCCTGGCCTTAAACACCTCCAGCCATGGGGCCTCAACCACCTCCCTGGGCAACCCATTCCAGCCTCTCACCACTCTCATGCTCAACAACTTCCTCCTCACAGCNCAGTGGCTAACTAAGCAGTATTAGATGCAAGGAAAAGAGCCGCTGCAGAACAGGGGCAATTCATACCATGGCCATTCAATTACCTGAGTTGTAGTCCTGTTTCTTCAGTATCCCTCACAAGGACCCCCTTTATTGGGGACATTATGGTAAATCTTTGCAGCTTTGCATAACAGAGGTGGGAGTCTCTGAAGGAAGTTCCCCTTTGTAACTGATGATGCCCAAGTGGGTAGTACAGGAAGATGCACCGATTCACCTGTCCCAAAAGCCGGGTTTAAGCCCCCATCCCCAGCCCCTGTTGATGTCAGAAGACAACAAGATGAACTGGAAACATTTTTCATTACAAAACCCAAAGCCAAAAACCTCAAAGAAACTCTGGAGTGGCAGTGCAGTTGCAAGTGAAACAAACTGTCAGGGTTTGTTTCTCTGGTGGTTACTTATGAATCTGCCTTTGGATCAACACATTGAATTGTGATGCAGAGTGGTAGCTGGATAGGAATGATCTAGAAGGGACTGAGAATAAGGGTCTGGTTTAGATGCCAGCTGTCACCACTGCAGGCTTTCCTCCTCCAATCCTCTCTTCTCCCTGCTAAGTCTTCTTTGCTTTGCTCTAAGTTCTGCAGTCCTTGAGAACAAGTTACTGCCAGCCCCAGCCTGCAAACAGTCATGGTGAGACTGCCAGCACAGGGAGGCTGCCAGATTATGCTGTGTCTCCAAGCAGTGAGGAGTACACCAGGTGTGAAATCTTTCTGTCACTGGGCCAGAACCTGGGAAAGTTTCAGATGCATCAAAGCTTCTGTTTTGGAATAAGAGTTTGTGTTTTCCCCCCTGTTATGTATTCTGACAACATACACCAGACTGTTCTCCTGATGTTTGCCTTACAAAAGAGAAAGACAACTGCCTGGTGGCTACCTGGGCAGTGAGAGGGGCAAGCAGGGTGTGTGGCAGACTCACAGCCCTTTAGTCTGTTTTGCTTGTCGTCTGCATTAGCCTGGTGCAGCTGAGCTCTTGCACTTGCCCAGGTGATGCCCTTTTGCACAAGCCTGGGTGGCTGCCAACACTGACATCATTTCCTGAGCCATTGTCCCCTCAGCCAGCCCGGGTCCCTTCAACGTGGTTTGAACACCTCTTGTGTTAATCTCCTCCAATGCATTTCTTGCATATGAAGTTCACAGGAGGTGAGAATAACTCATCCCCTCTGGAGGACAGCAGGGAGACTGTGGATGTATTATCAGAGTCACCTATGCAGCAGATCAGTAATGTGACAACAAACTTGTGTCACCTCATAGCTACCTTGTCAGGTGTGGAGGAGCAGCAGCAGTCACTGGACATGGACATGCTGCAGAGAGGTACAAGATAGCTCCAGTGACACATTGAGAACAGCAAAGTGAAGGCTCTTACCTCTGTCTGCACCATGGACATTCTGTAGGACCTCATGTCAGACACCAGGCCCAATACATCCACGAACTCGTGGTCACAGATGTGCTGCAGGAGCCGGTCCAGGGCTATGAAGGTTCCTGTTCGTCCCACTCCAGCACTAGAACAGACAGAGGCAAGGATCTCACTTCACAGCTTTGCTGATGTGCACAGACAGGACCAAAAGCAGTGGTACTGCAGTGAGCAGCTATGCTGAGGTCAGGCAGGCTGGGTACTGCGGGGGACTCGGTGCCATGCAAGCCCTCACCCAGCGTGCAGGCAGAACGCAGTGCTGCCTGCTCCGCCTGCTTCCACCGCGCTGCCCAGCGATGTCACCAGACCGCTGACAACAGGAGCTGGTACTGCAACCGCACAGAGGCAGCCCAGATCCAACCTTGACAGTTTGCTTCCACAGCTCCCAGCTTTGCACAGGCACTGCACTTCTGCCCTCCACCCTGAAAGGAGAAACCACCCAGAAGAGTCTATGCTGCAGGACTTCTGCCTTGGGAGCAGCAGACAGAAAGAGTCAGCAAACACTCAGCTGACAAATCTCCCACAGAGGGAAACACAGGGAATAGGGACAAAAAATAATGCTGGTTTGCTCCAGAGGTTCTCCTGCACACACACTTCTTGGCACTGTCATTTCACAGGTACTGTTTAGGTCTGGATTCATTATTGCTGTGGCTTTAGAGGTTTTATAGAGTTCCATTCCTACTACTAAGGACAGAAGTGTGTGTCTCAACAAAAGTTCTTTCTGCTGCCTTCTTGTCTTTGGCAGAAACAGCTCTGAAGTGTTTGTAATCAAGTCAAACAGTTCACCTCAGCACAGTTCAACATAACTGTCACAAAGCAGTTGGGGCGTTTTGCTTGTGGTTAACAGCAATGTCAGTACCTCAGATGGGATGGAGACAGCACAGCTTTTGAGGTAATGTGCTAGTTTGAAGCTAGCTAGAATGTTTTGGTGAGAAGGACTCGATCATAGGCTGTGAAATGAAAACAATGGTGAGGTCTACTTCCCTCACAGTCTTGCTGAGATGTGTAAAAAAGGAAAAGGAAAACATAGATAAAGTCACTTGGCTCTGGGCTTTGCTCTGGGCTCTTTGCCTGCTGGGGAGCTCTGGGCTGCTGGCTGAACTCCATCTTACTCTCTNTGACCTTTCAAACACAATGGACAGTGGTTTAGCAACTTCATCTGCCACTTCCTTCAGGACCCGTGGGTGGATCTCGTCAGGCCCCATGGATTTGTGCACATTCAGATTCCTTAGGTGCTCAGGAACATGATCTTCATTTACAGTGGGCAGAGCTTCCTTCTGCCAGGCCTTATTTTCATCCCCTGTGACTCGGACATCACGGTTGGGGTCCTTGCCATTGAAGACTGAGGTCTCCTTCTCAGACCCTTCCATTAATTTCACAGCTTTTAAACTCTCTGTGGTCTCTGAAAATACAACCTGAAATCTTCAATCTCTCCTCCTAGAATATCCTAAGTGTAAAAAATAATACTAAGTTCTGACCCAGCTTCTATTCCTTCTCAGCTGGATGTTAGGAGGAAGTTGTTGGCAGAGAGAGTGATTGGCATTGGAATGGGCTGCTCAGGGAGGTGGTGGAGTTGCTGTGCCTGGAGGTGTTCAAGTAAAGACTGGATGAGGCACTTAGTGCCATGGTCCGGTTGACTGGATAGGGCTGGATGATCTTGGAGGTCTCTTCCAACATGGCTGATTCTAACCTCAACACAAAAGGGTTTGGACAGAGGGCTGGAGCACCCAGATGGGTGTAAGCTGCAGCACAGGAGGTTCCACCTCAACACAAGGAGGAACTTCTTGACTGTAAGGGTCCCAGAGCCCTGGCACAGGCTGCCCAGAGAGGTTGTGGAGTCTCCTTCTCTGGAGCCTTTCAAGGTCTGTCTGGATGTGTTCCTCTGTGATCTGTGTCAGATAGGATTGTCCTGCTCTGGCAGGGGGCTTGGACTCGATGACCTCCTTGGGTCCCTTCCAACCCCTGGCACCTGTGAGCCTGTGATCTTCAGAGAGTAAAATGTGTTTGAAAAGCTCACCCACAGGTTCATGGCCATTCCACGGGGGGCAACTCTGTCTATTTCCTGAGATTCTGAGGTCTCAGGGCAAGGGATTGTACTTTTTTTATCATGTACCACTGCGATAATCTCCCACATTTGCTCCTGCAAGTGATCCTGTGGATATCAGAGCATCTTTAGAGGGTGGACTACTGGATGATCTTGGAGGTCTCTTCCAGCCTGGTTGATTCTATGATTCTACATCTCTTAACTGCCTCTATTGAGACAAACAGCTGAAAACATTTAACTGAAACCATTTTGCAGAGTCCTATTTTCTAGCACTTTAGAATCCCCCCTAGGCAAAACATTTACCTGAGCCTCCTCTAACTGTGGTTTCTATGAACAGCTACTCACAGCAGGTTTCACTGTGACTTGAGGTAAAACTGAGTACAAAATTCACTCTAAGCTTGTGTATTTGCAAATCATGTTCTAGATTCTGGTATGCATGGATCCAGGGAACCCACTCATGCCTGTGCTCCACGTTGGTGGCACAGGCTACAGGTACTCTGCAAAGCTGAAAACCACATGCAACTTAGAACAACTGCCCCAGGAGCTGGAGGACACATCCTGTGTGCTTTGCTCCATCACAAAACTTGCTGTCCTAAGAGCAGCACCAACCTTCTACAACTGTTGTAAAGAGGAACCACAAAGTAAGTGTCCCCTTTTCAGTACTCTGGGCTCTTATGAAGTCAGCAGGTACTGACTTTCCAGGCCTGTCTGGATGTGTTCCTGTGTGATCTGTGTTAGATAGGATTGTCCTGCTCTGGCAGGGGGCTTGGACTGGATGATCTCCTTGAGTCCCTTCCAATCCCTAACACCCTGTGAGCCTGTGTATTCTCCCTGGTAAACAAGTAGTGTCAGAACTAATCATCCCTAATCTTCACCCTCCAACCAGGGATGGAAAAACCTCTGCCCACACAGTGAACACTCCAAGTCATGCTTCCACGAGTCTAGCTGCTTTTCAGGAGTCCAGTCTTGCTGTCTGCAGCTACCTGAAGGGAGGCTGTAGCCAGGTGGGGTTGGGCTCTTCTCCCAGACAACCAGCAACAGAAGAAGAGGACACAGTCTCCAGTTGTGCCAGGGGAGGTCTAGGCTGGATGTTAGGAGGAAGTTCTTGCCCAGAGAGAGTGATTGGCATTGGAATGGGCTGCCCAGGGAGGTGGTGGAGTCGCTGTGCCTGGAGGTGTTGAAGCAAAGCCTGGCTGGGGCACTTAGTGCCATGGTCTGGTTGACTGGACAGGGCTGAGTGCTAGGTTGGACTGGCTGAGCTTGGAGGTCTCTTCCAACCTGGTTGATTCTATGATTCTATTCTATGCTGAGCAAATGGACAGAGTGGTTTCTGCAGGGCACCTTCCCCAGGCATTGGTAGAGGCTGTGTGGGTCAGCCAGAAGCAAGAGCCCTTACTAATCAATCTCATGCCACAGTGGCTGCAGCATCAGGTCCTTAGAGGCTTATCCATTGTTAGGAGTGGACTGAGGATGAGATTTGGGTTTCCATAGGCAGGTCTCTGCTACCACAGAGAGGCTTTCATTAGCCTGAGAAGAAAGAAGAGTATTCCTCTTTCCTTTGCGAGGCTTTTACTTCCTCTTGCCTACACAGGCAGAAGGAATTATTCAAGCCTGGGTCTCCTTTCATCGTCAAATCATCAGGAGAAATGTCCACACTCTGTCAGATTAGAGAGTTGGGTGCTTGCAGCCCTACTCCTATTGTTCAGAAGGCAAATTCATCTACAACAATTGTTCAAGATATCCAAAACATGCAATTGCCTCAGAAATACAATACTGTTTCCCTGGAATTCCATAGCCTTTCACCTACTAAGGAATACTGAACCATTCCATTAAGATGCACAGAGATCACTCAGGTGCTGAAAACTGCCGAGCTGAGCTCTCCTTAGGAATCAGCAGAGAGACCCTCAGATCCCTTACTAGATCACTCAAATGGCCCCAAGGAGAATTAGTTTCTTCATCTCTCTACCCATCTTTAGGGTCACATTTCCCATTTGGCTGCCTGGATGGACAGAGAATCTGGTCTTCACATCAGACAACCTTCAGAGAAGCCAGGACCAACTGCCTTCAGCTACCAATGATTTGTGGAGGTATTAAGCAGGAATATTTTCCCCAGTTACATTTTTGGAACAGAACTGACACATCTATAATGCACACACACACACACACACACATACTAAATCACGCAGCAAGAACCTTCACTTTCACATCCAAACCTAATGAATTCCCCTTCCCTTAAAAAAAAAACAACACATTGAGTTTGACTTAGGTCTGCTACTCTAAATCAATCTTAATTGACAACCTGGCACATTTTCAGAGTGAAAATGCATTTCAAGGTTTCACCCACAGCTTGATGGCCATTATACAGGTGGTGTGAAGCCTGTTTGCTGACATTCTGACCTATCTTAGGGCAGACATAATTTGTTTTTACCATGAACAACTACGATAACCTCACACCTTTGCTCCTGCAAGTGACTCTGTGGACATCAGAGATAAATTCCAATCTCACCATGCATACAAGTAGTCATATATACAGACACACACTAGATCAAGCAACAAGAACCACAGAATCAACCAGGCTGGAAGAGAGCTCCAAGCTCAGCCAGTCCAACCTAGCACCCAGCCCTATCCAGTCAACCAGACCATGGCACTAAGTGCCNTGCTGCTTTTGCCATTAATGCAGTCCAACAAGAGAAGCTGACAGAGAGATTAGTTTGCACTGCACACATACAGCTGGCTGCTCTTAAAGCTAAGCCAGGCAAGTGGAGCTTGTTTAGTACCCAGTTAATTAGCAGCAGTGAGGTATGGACAAGACTTGCTGGGCTTGTTAGTTCAGTTTGCATGCCTCCTAGCAAAAGCCTCCTTGTGGTGCAGTGTCAAGCTACTTAGTCCTGTCCTTGCTGGCAGGCTGTGTCCTGTGAGATCATGGAAGCAGTTCCCTGAACATCAACTCCTCCTTCCAACTCTTTGGCTGTCAACAGAGCTGGCCATGGGTGTGAAATCAGGGGGAATATTTCCCTCTGCCTACATGCTGCAGTGGGGCTGAAAGCAGGCTCTCAAATATCTGTGTTTGAACCTATAGAACCATAGAATCAGTCAGAGTTGCAAGGGACCACAAGGATCAGCCAGTTCCAACCCCCCTGCCACGGGCAGGGGCCCCCTACCCTAGAGCAGCCTGGCCACAGCCTTATTCAGCCTGGCCTTAAACACCTCCAGGGATGGAGCCTCAACCACTTCCCTGGGCAACCCATCCCAGGCTCTTACCACTCTCATGCTTGAAGAACTTCCTCCTCACATCCAGTCTGACTTGGAAGACAGAGATTGTCAATAACAAACCAGTATATTTTGGGACTATGTCATCTGCAAAGTCACTCAGAGTGCAAATAAGATATTAACAAGAACTGGCCCCAGTACTGAGTCCTGGGTAACACCCCTTGTAACCATCCACCAGCTGGATTCACCTCCATTCACCACTGCTCCTTGGGCCTGGCCACCCAGCTCATTTTTCACTCAGCAGAGCATCCACCCATCCAGAACCCAGAACACCATCATTTTGTGATCTCTGCATTCCAGACAGCCTTCAGCTGCTATCTCACTCCTAATTCTTCCTTTCTCCACAAACAGGAGCTTCAGCAGGGTCCCCTGCCTAGGTGCTTCCTCACCAGCCTTTTTGGAAAGCTGTCCTCCACACACCTTAGGAACCTCCAACTGTATTCCCAGCAGACATTAGGGAAGTGGAATGCTC
>WAAF01002273.1:484-19305 GCA_013400475.1 Tricholaema leucomelas
TGTGAGCTCACAGGATCACAGGATGCCAGGGGTTGGAAATGACCTCTGGAGAACATTGAGACCCCACCACTAGAGCAGGACCATAGAATCTAGCACAAGTCACACAGGAACACATCCAGACCAGGCTTGAAAGTCTCCAGAGAAGGAGACTCCACAACCTCTCTGGGCAGCCTGTGCCAGTGCTCTGTGACCCTTAGAGTAAAGAAGTTCTTCCTCACGTTGAGGTGGAAATTCCTGTGCTGTACTTTCCATCCACTGCCCCTTGTCCTATCCCAAGGCACAAGTGAGCAGAGGCTGTCCCTGTCCCTTCCTTCCTGATCCCCATCCCTCAGATATTTATAGACATTGCTTAGGTCCCCTCTCAGTCTTCTCCTCTCCAGACTTCCAGCCCCAGGTCTCTTGGTCTTTCCTCATCAGGCAGTGCTCCAGTCTCTTCATCATCCTTGTAGCCCTCTGTTGAGCTCTCTCCAGTAGATCCCTGTCCCTCTTGAACTGGGGAGCTGTGATGGTTTGGGTGTTCCCTGCCCCAGAGCCCCCCCCTTGTTAGAAATCACCCAGACTAGACTCAGCTGGCTCTGGAAATATGAATGAAGCTTATATTTACAGCTGCCATGATGTACAAGCAGATATTTACAGTATATACAGCTATAGACAGAAATAGACAAGGTAAAAGGTAATACAGAAACACAACTCCCCTCCCAGAAACCTGAGTCCCCAGGAGGGGCTCTCAACCACCCCTTCCTTCACCTTACCCCAGTCCCAAGGAGAATAGAGGTTCAGCCAGGGGGGCTAGGAAGCAAAGTGCATTAGCCAAGGAAATGGAGGGTGTGGTTAGAGAGTAAGATGCATCTCAGCCAGTTCCCCAGCAGCAGCCCAAGTGAAAGAAGTGCTGAGAGAGTTATCTATGTTTTGGCTTATGTTTTTATACATCTCAGTAAGCCTATGAGCAAAGTAGACATCACCATTGTTTTCCTTTCACAGCCTGTAATCTAATTCCTCTCATTGTAGCTAGCTTCAAACTAGCACAGGAGCCCAGAACTGGATGCAACATTCCAGGTGGGGCCTCACCACGGCAGAGCAGAAGAGGAGAAGAAAGAAAATCTGTCACCATTCTTGAATCAATGAAGAATTACATCACCTTTGGGCAGGACTCAGTGCAGTTTATCACTCCTGCAGAACTGCTTTTCATCCTCAGCTGAGGATCAGGTGGATGAGGTCAGTAGGGGTGTCCAACATTGCAGTTCATTCCAGCACCAGGGCTTTCCTTTGTATACATTAAAATATATGGATTAATACACCCTCTAAAAAAAAAAAAATCTCACCAAGCAAGACTTCTTAGGGAGCCCATCGAAGTTTGGGGCAGCATTTTGTTTTAAACTGTAGCCTAAGCAAACAAACAAAAACCTACAGAGGGAACACAAACCCAAACAAAATCTCCAGAAGCTTAGCGGGGGAGACTGGGTTGCTTTTCTCTTCTGTTTGTCTTTTGTGTGGATATATATACATTTGAGATCCTTCATCTTTAGATTTTGCATTCATTCTATGACATAAAACTTAGTTTTTCACTTTATGCAGCCCTGAGGAAAAGGACCTGTGGGTCTGGGGTGATGAAAAGCTCAACATGAGCTGGCAGTGAGTGCAGCACAGACAGCAGCCATGTGCCGGGCTGCAGCAAGGGCAGCGTGGGCAGCAGGGCAAGGGAGGGGATTGATTCTGCTCCTTTACTCTGCTCTCCTCAGACCCCACCTGGAGTTCTGTGTGCAGTTCTGGAGCCCCCAATACAAGGAGGACATAGAACTGTTGGAGCGGGTCCAGAGGAGGCCATGAGGATGCTGAGAGGGCTGCAGCAGCTCTGCTACGAGGACAGGCTGAGAGAGTTGGGGCTCTGTAGCCTGGAGGGCCAAGGCTTTGAGAAGACCTTCCAGTATCTGAAGGGGACTACAGGAGGTTTGGGGAGGCACTATTGACAAGGTCAATAGAGGGGAGATTTAAACTGGATGTTAGGACAAAGTTCTTTCCAGTGAGGGTGGAGGTATTGAAGAAAAGACTGGATGGGGCACTTAGTGCCATGGTCTAGTTGATTGGATAGGGCTGGGTGATAGAATGGACTGGATGAGCTTGGAGGTCTCTTCCAAGCTGGTTGATTCTATGATTCTAAGTACAAAAGTATAAAACTAAGGAAGGAGTAGACTGCAGCAAGCTCCATCCTCTCAGCCTCCTCTTTTCCAAGCTGAACAAGGCAAGTGACCTCCACTGTGCTTTTTAAGTCTTGGTCTCAAGGTCTGTCACCATTTTGGTCTCCTTCCTCTGGAAACACTGATGGTCTGATGTCTCCCTTATATTGTAATGCCTCAAAGCTGCACACAGTGTTCAGTGTGTGGCCACACCAGTGCAGTGCTGAGTGGGACGTAGACAATCACCTTCTTTCACCACCCAGCTATGCTGTGCTTCATGCACCCCAAGACTCAACTGGTCCTTCTGGCCACCAAGGTGCACTGTTGACTCACATTCACCTTGCTATCAACCTGAAGACACAGCTATCTTCTCATGGGGCTGCTCCCCAGCTTCTCACTCCCCAATTTGTACAACCAGCAGTACCCCATCTCACTTGCTGACTGCCCAGCTCTCTTTGTAAGGCCTCTCCACAGCTCCTCCTAGCTTAGTATCAGGAAACTTACTTAATGTACATTTGCCTTCAGCATCCAGATAATCTATAACCACATTAAAGAGCACCAGGCCTAAAACTGAGTGCTGGGGAGCCCTACTGGTGATGGCCATCAGCTGACCTAACCCCACTTTAGCTCTTTGAGCCTAACTCATCAGTCAATTGCTCACTCAACATGTTAAGGACTTGCCTAGCTCCACGCTGGACATTGTGTCCAGAAGGATACTCTGAGAGATGTTATCAAAAGCTTTGTTAAAAACCCAAACAAACAACCAAACCACATCTACTGGATTGAAAGCATCAAGGCATGCCAGAGAATTACAGTTCTGCTCTTGAGGAGCAGAAGAGCAGATTCACACCAGAGAGGAGCCAGATTTGCCTTTTCTGTCCCCTTGATATTTTCAAGGACTTTCTCTTTTTAAAGGATAGAAAAAGAAAGGTAAACATACTTGACACTGTTGAAGGCAATTAAGTTCAAAGTAACTAGAAAGGTTTAGAACTGCAAAATCAGGAATTACATTATGTAATACCCAATGACAAATGGAAATTATCAGGGCTTAGGCAATGGTGCAAACCGTTGAATGTAGCCCAGGTCCACTGCCTCAGTGGAGCCCTTATGCTAATAAATTCTGCTTCCTGGCTCAGTATCCATCACTGTGGTGAAGAAAAATCACAGTTTGCACAAAATAGCCCTCTGAGTCATATTCTGTCAGCAGAATCTGCACAAGAAAGGTATTGATGGTAACACATACACCAGCTGGAGGCAACTCATACTGCTTAATGCAGCTATTGTAAAGCTGTTTAAGCCAGGACTGAAAAACATGCAAGAGTCTGGGAGAAAAGCAGAGTTCTCTTAATAGCCCTTGGTAGTGAGGTGTAACAATAAGAATTAACAGTCTCATCACCTTTTGAAAACATGATTTGACACCTCACTAATGAGCTAATGCAGATACTGCATCTTCTCAAGCCTCCTTTTAACTTGCAGTGAGTAACCTGGAGAGAGCGCAAGAGTTAGCTACCTGCAGGAAAGAGACTGAAAAGAGACTTTGGGTCGCATGTTTCTTTGCAAGGAGTAGAAAGGAAGGAGTGTCACTGGACAAATACAATGTCTGGTCACATGGAGAAGGCATATTTCACTCTAAAAAGACAGGGATGCTGCAGACAGTCCCTATGGAAGAATTCTTGTGGAAGGCACTGAGCCTCACAGCACAATGAATGCAAAGTCCTGTGTTAAAAGCCGTGCAAGTCGGGCAGCAGATCAGAGAAGAGCATGATACTCTGCCATGCCTGTGAACACTGGCATTTAGACTTGTCTGGGGGACAGTGGCCTTGGTGGTGCTACACCTCACACCAGTCAGAGTTCATTCTTGGTGGTCCATATTTCCTTTTTGCCATGCAATCTGCTACCAAGTGGTTGGTGCTTCCCAGTGTACTCCAGCTGAGAAATTTTTATAGACAGTGCAGTTTCAGATGGAGTTAAAACTAAAGTACATGAAGGCAATGACCAAATGTATGTGAGATCTGAGCTGCCTTGGACTCTGTTCTACTTCACCTAAACCATCGATCACATCTGACCTTGGACCGTGCAGTATTATCCTTCATAGGTCCTGAGGGGTTGCTCGATTGACTCCAACAGGCAGAGCAATTGGAAAAGCATTTCAGATCTCAGCATGTCTGTCTGTTTTGAGCATCTCCTGATGAAAACAATTCTGTTAGTACCCAAACACTTCTGTTAGTACCTTGCATACACAAAGCATTTTGTCCTGCTCCTGGCTATGCCATTACTGTGTAATGTGTACCCAGTGTTGCTGCAGCATATCAGAGCTCTGAAATTATATTGACGATTTGGTTGCACTCCTGTGAGTGGTCTGAACACTGAACCAGCTTACCTGCTCTCTGAAGAACATTAGAGCTTGAATTGGTCTCATTTCCTCTCTTTCTTCCACCACAGACTGGATTTCTAAAAGGTTAAGGAGGCTAGGAGAGATTTTAGAGAGACTGTGAGGAAACTTTTTGCTGCTCTTCCCTATGAAGATGCTAAGCATTTTCTCACTTGGAGTGCCTATCTAGCTTTAGTCAATATGCTCTCTTCCTCAAGCATGAAGAAAGATAAAGATTTTAGCCTGATAGCAGCAGACACAGCATCTGAGAGCAGATTAGAGTCAGGGAGAAAGTGATACAGGTGACTTCTTCAGAACATAAGTAGCTCTCCTGTAACACATAAGCCCTTATCAGTCTCAGGTGCCTTCTCTCTGCCTTTGACCTTAAGCCCCAACCAGATAAGATTTGATGACTGTCTCCATGGCTAAGCAAGATGTTTACATGTCACACACTGCATGTGCATTCTCTTGAGTTCAAAACCATAGAGCCATTTCATTTGGAAAAGACTTTCAAGTCCAAGATGATTTTACCAACACTAACAAACAATTAAAGCCTCACAACTTCTGAGATTAGGAAGTGTTATCACCTTCATTTTAAAGATAGGAAAGAAAAGGCTTTAAAAGGTTATGTAGGTTGGGGTTTTTTTTTTGCCCTCTTGAGGTCTCTTATGGAGGGATATACAAAAAGCTCCCCAATATCAAGGCTGTCCATGGCAGCCTTTAAAGTTCCTCTCAATCCAAAGCATTCTATGAATCTATAAGGACTCCTACACTGCAGCACTAAGGCCTGGGACAAACTCTGAGCAAGAGTTGAACTGAACTTTTAATATGCTGAGCACTGAGCTCTAAGTCGGAAGATTAATGCTGACTTAGTTATATCCAACATATTTAGTATCATTTCATAGTCTAATGCTGCTGATGAGTGTCTGAAACTTCTGTTTTCCCATCCTCTTACTTCTGGGCGACATTAAAATCCCCTTACCACCTGGTTAAACTGGCAAATATCAGCTTAAACACCTGTGTTCCTGATACATCTATTAATATCACAGCATGCAGCACATGCCAGGTGCGTTACTTTGAGAGGCTTGGGATAGGGATTCAGTCTAAAAGATGCTGGTCTCATTAAGAGCCATGTTTTGCTCTTTTTCACTGTGTTCCTCTAATCTTCTTACAAGGCAAACAAGCCAGGTGTTTCCTGAGTGCTTGTGAGAGCACTGTGCTCTGAATTGAACTCCAGATGCTTCTACACTGAGTTCTGAGCAATTACTATGTTGTTTGTGTGATGCATCACTTAAGAGGGCAAACTGGGGACAAACAAATAGTCACAGAATCACAGAATGCCAGGGGATGGAAAGGACCTACAGGTACAGGCTGGGGTCGGAGTGGCTGGAGAGCAGCCAGACAGAGAGGGATCTGGGGGTGCTGATTGATACCCGCCTGAACATGAGCCAGCAGTGTGCCCAGGTGGCCAAGAGAGCCAGTGGCATCCTGGCCTGCATCAGGAATGGTGTGGTCAGCAGGAGCAGGGAGGTCATTCTGCCCCTGTACTCTGCACTGGTTAGACTGCACCTTGAGTACTGTGTCCAGTTCTGGGCCCCCCAGTTTAGAAGGGACATTGAGATGCTTGAGCGTGTCCAGAGAAGGGCAACGAGGCTGGGGAGAGGCCTCGAGCACAGCCCTACGAGGAGAGGCTGAGGGAGCTGGGATTGTTTAGCCTGGAGAAGAGGAGGCTCAGGGCAGACCTTATTGCTGTCTACAACTACCTGAGGGGTGGTTGTGGCCAGGAGGAGGTTGCTCTCTTCTCTCAGGCAGCCAGCACCAGAACAAGAGGACACAGCCTCAAGCTGTGCCAGGGGAAATTTAGGCTTGAGGTGAGGAGAAAGTTCTTCACTGAGAGAGTCATTGGACACTGGAATGGGCTGCCCAGGGAGGTGGTGGAGTCGCCGTCCCTGGAGCTGTTCAAGGCAGGATTGGACGTGGCACTTGGTGCCATGGTCTAGCCTTGAGCTCTGTGGTAACAGGTTGGACTTGATGATCTGTGAGGTCTCTTCCAACCTTGGTGATACTGTGAGACTGTGATACTGTGACCTCCAAAGCTCATCTGGTCCAACCCCCCTGTAGAGCCTAGAGCAGATCACACAGGAATGCACCCAGGCAGGTCTTGAATATCTCCAGAGAGGGAGACTCCACAATCCTCCTGGGCAGCCTGTTCCAGTGTTCTGTCACCCTCACAGGGAAAAAATTTATCCCCATGTTTCCATGGAACTTCCTATGCCTCAAGTCCCACCCATGGCCCCTGTGCTGTCATCAGGTATCACCAAACAGAACCTGGCTCCATCCTCTTGACGCTCACCCTTTACATCTTTATAAACATGAATGAGGTCACCTCTCAGTCTCCTCCTCTCCAAGCTCCCTCAGCCTCTCCTCATAAGGAAGATGTTCCACTCCATCATCTTTGTGGCTCTGCACTGGACTCTTTCAAGCAGTTCTCTGAGGTCCTTCTTGAACTGAGTGGCCCAGAACTGGACACAGTACTCCAGACGTGGCCTCACCAGGGTGGAGTAGAGCAGTGGGAGGAGAACCTCTCTTGACCTAGTAACCACAGCTCTTCTGATACACAAGAAGCCACAAGAAGTGTACTCTGAAGTGTAATACAGATTGTGTGAAGGTCACCAAGTCATTTCAAACACCCTCTGAGACTAGTAGTGTAGTCTCAATTATGCCTTGTGCCGGGGGGAAGTATAGGCTGGATGTTAGGAGGAAGTTCTTCACAGAGGGAGTGATTGGCACTGGAATGGGCTGCCCAGGGAGGTGGTGGAGTCACCAGGGAGGTGTTCAGGAAAAGCCTGGATGGGGCACTTAGTGCCATGGTCTAGTTGACTGGATAGGGCTGGGTGCTAGTTTGGACTGGATGATATTAACTCTGGATGAACTCTTCCAACCTAGTTGATTCTATTCTATTCTATTCTATTCTATTCTATTCTATTCTATTCTATTCTATTCTATTCTATTCTAATTACTTTTCAGTGTACCCAGGCTGTACTCTCCACATGAAAATGAAAAGCATGTAAAGAATCTGAGGTGGGAAGGAGTTACCTGGAAAACAAAGCTGATGTGAGCGACTTGTCGCTGCAGGATGAAGTTAAAGGGCTGCCCAAAAGTTGTGTGAACGCTGTGCTGAGCCTTCTCATTTTAGAAACATTGTTGGATTACAGGAGCAGATTCCAGCCTAACACAGCTGCATCCCCTTCTATCACACAGCTGCCAATTCCTGGCCACTTCTGCAATACACTGGCAGTAATGGAAAGCAAAATGATCTCTAAATAATGGTTTAAGATGGTTGCTTGATAAAGGGCACCGCAATAATTATGATCAATGGAGCATGGATTCAATATATATTGCCCATTTAGATGCACCAGATTAGCTTAACAGCTTCCTTTAATGTTCTGAGTATTTGGTGTGTGTGTGCAGGTGGTTGTGCATGGGTATATGAGGGGGACAGCACTGCACCTTTTGGTGTACTGCTCACTGCTTAATATTTATCAGTGCAGACGAGCACCTTGCTGCATGGGAGAGTGAAAGGTAAAAGTTAGATGATCTCTTGCAAAGACAAAACCTAGAACATTGGGATTTCCCCCCTCCCCCAGAGATAATTATTTTGTTAGTGTCAATAACTGCTGAAAGTAAAATTTATACCTAAAAAAAAAAGAAAATAGCAGAGGTGCAAAAGGGAGAGAAAAATATATGTGCAGCTGGACTGAGTGCCACTTGGTTTCTCTGAACAGACTGGAACACAGTGAAAGACTGAGATGGAGCAGAGGCAGTGATGGGTTTTGACTCACACAAGGAGGGTCTGAGGATGCCTTGCAGATTCAAGAGTTTCTGGTTTGCTTCCCAGGATGAAGACTGACAACTCTCTGCTAATTTTCACAGCCCAGAGGAAATAATTATATAATCACCTCTGTGACAGTTTCACTGCCTGAGAATTTTACTCCCTGAGTTTCCATGCAAGCTTCTGCTGTTGGCTGCAGTGTTGCATGGAGCTGACACCCGGAGGAGTCATGGGTCAAACAAGTTCCCTTTTGCACATCAGTGTAGCACATGAGCCCTTTCTGCTCTCACTGGCCTCGTTAGTGCAGTATGGATGGCTCTCAGGTTCTAAACAGATGTAGTTATTCTTAATTGTGCTGAGAAACTGAGGCATAAATTGGACTCCATTTTTCCAGGCATACAGGCATTGGTAGGGATGAGAACAGAAGGCTGAGTGCCCACTTCCAGCCTCATGCCTAACCACTGGTGTATGCTGCCTCTTATTATGCAATGAGCTAAGTAGCAGCTGAGGTTTTGTTTCAAACTGAGGGAGGACATCATGTTAGTGTCAGAGTTCTGGCAAGTTTCAGGCTGTATTTTGGCAGGACACAGAAGCGCAACAGCAATAGTCACAGGCAGTGTTGGACCTCAGCAACTACAGAAGCAAGGCTATTTTTAGAATCATAGAATGGTTTAGGTTGGAAGGGACTTCAAAGATCATCCAGTTCCAACCCTCTGCCATAGGCAGACCTCCCACTAGAACAGGTCACTCAAGACCTCATCTAACCTAGCTTTGAACACCTCCAGGGAGGGAGCATCCACAACCTCACCTGGCTGCAACCTTCTTTCAGGTAGTTGTAGAGAACAATGAGGTCTGCCCTGAGCCTCCTCTTCTCCAAGCTGCAAACCCCCAGCTCCCTCAGCCTCTCTTCACAGGGCTGTGCTCCAGGATCCTCACCAGCTTCATTGCCCTTCTCTGGACCTGTTCCAGTACTTCAACATCTCTCTTGAATTGAGGGGCCCAGAACTGGACACTTTTATACTTTTATGTGTAAGACCTTTTTCACTTTATACATTTTACTTTTATACTTAGGACCTTTTTTGACAGCTAATTTATCTCCCCCTCTGCTCTGCCCTGTTGAGACCACACCTGGAATACTGTGTCCAGTTTTGGGCTCCCTAGTTCAAGAGAGACAGAGACCTGCTGGAGAGAGTCCAGTGGAAAGCCAGGAGGATGACTGGGGAACTTGAACATCTCCCTTGTGGAGAGAACCTGAGAGCCCTGGGGCTGTTGCATCTGGAGAAGAGAAGGCTGAGAGACCTGATCAATGTGTACAAATATCTGAGGGATGGGTGTCAAGTGGCTGGGGCCAAGCTCTTTTTGGTGGTCAGCAGCAATAAGACAAGAAGCAACAGCTACAGACTGGAACAGAGAAGGTTTCAGCACAGCGTGAGGAGAAACTTCCTTACAGTGAGGGTGACAGAGCCCTGGAGCAGGCTGCCCAGAGAGGTTGTGGAATTTCCTTCTCTGGAGACTTTCCAAGCTCTGCTGGATGCATTCCTGTGCAAACTACTCTAGGGCATCCTGCCTTGGCAGGGGGTTTGGACTGGATGATCTCTGGAGGTCCCTTCCAACCTCTAAAGTTCTGTGATGCTGTGATTCCATAAGGAAGGTGGTGAAGCAGCAAGCACTGATTTCCTCTCTCCGGGGACCTGTGGTAGGACACAAGGAACTGGAATGGATCTTTGTCAGGGGAACTTTGGATTGTGCTTTCTAATGGAAAAGGTTCCCTCTTGAAAGAGTGGTCAAGCACATTAACAGGCTTCCCAGGGAAGTGTTTGCAGCAGCAAGCCTATCCAAGTCCAAGGAGCATGTGGATGGTGATCTTCAGTCATAGGGTTAAGCTGTAGGTAGTCCTGTGAGAAACAGGGAGTTGGTATTGATGATCCCTGTGAGTTCCTTCAACCTTAAGATTTCAATGATTCTGTGAAAACTGTTTTGTTCTAATGGGAGGTGTCCCTGCCTATGGCTGGGAGTTGGAGCTAGATGATCTTTGAGGTCCCTTCCAACCTATACCATTCTATGATTCTGTGATCTGCAAGCAAAGCTACTCTGTCTTTGCCTGTGTTTCATGTTTTCTTAAGTACTCTTTGGAGGCCTTACTCCTGGTCACATCCAGGTACTCTGCAGCCATAAAACCATCACACATATGAATGTAAAATGCAAGGTTGTTTGAAAACATCTGTCTCAGCTCCTTCATCAACCTACAAAACCAGTATAATCTGAACATTCATGCAGAGAGGCAGGGGAGGTTCTGAAAGCTAATCATGGGGACCTTGCAAATAGAACTCAAAGACTGCCTTGGATGAGAAGCAGCCAACCTTGACTCTGGTTTCTTTGGGGTTTTGTTTTTAATCTTCCTTGATGTTAAGAGAACAATTCAAATTAAGGTCCTGATTCTGCCCCCCTCGATTGGTGTTTGCAGATTGCTCCTTATCAGGTTACATCAGCTACTGCTTTCCTGAGCCACGCAGCAGATTCTACAAGGTGTAGCGTTGACGGATGGGAACAGCCCCTTAAGGCTCAGCTCCTGTGAGTCTGAGCTCATGTGAGTCATTAGAGAAAGATGTATTTCTCTTTTCACTTCAACAACAGAGAGGTTTCCCACGTGCAGTTTCAAAAGTGTTTGCATTGAATGCACTGAGTAAGCTTGATTAAATAATTGAAGTCACATAATTAATACCATTAAGAACGAATAACAGGTTCTTGGAAAGCGAGTCCAGAGGAGAGCCACGAAGATGATCAGAGGGCTGCAGCAGCTCTGCTATGAGGACAGGCTGAGAGAGTTGGGGCTCTGCAGCCTGGAGAAGAGAAGGCTTCGAGGAGACCTTAGAGTGGCTTTTCAGTATCTGAAGGGAGCCTACAGGAGGCTTGACAAGGTCTAGTGATGTCAGGACGAGGGGAAATGGGTTTAAGCTGGAGGAGGGGAGATTTAGACTGGATGTTAGGAGGAAGTTCTTTACAGTGAGGGTGGTAAGACACTGGCACAGGTTGCCCAGGGAGGTTGTGGATGCTTCCTCCCTGGAGGCGTTTAAGGCCAGGCTGGATGAGGCCTTGAGCAGCCTGCTCTAGTGGGAGGTGTCCCTGCCTATGGCAGGGGGTTGGAGCTGGATGGTCCTTGAGGTCCCTTCCAACCTAAACCATTCTATGATTCTATGATTCTACGGTGTCTTAAATAGAGTTAAAAACAGAGGAATGAAATCAATATCACAGGTACAGCAAAGTGGAAAAGCAAAGTGACTGTGTCCTTTCCAGCAAGCACACAGTTTGTGTTTTGAAATGTTTCTCCAAAGCTAAGCTGTTTCTTCTTGTCAGAGTCTAAGTCAATTATACTGTGGCACAAAAAGAAATCTGCAGTATTTTACTGTCATTGTTGGTAATTTGTCCCTTAGGGTGTTAGTATTCATACATAATTGCATATTGTCTCTCCCTGTAACATTTTCTACTTCCTTTCTCTGTTAGAACAACATAAGAATTATTGCATCCATGGGTTTTAGCAAATTATCCAGCTAACTTGATTTACATTCCATTCACAAACAGAATTACAGAAGGGAAAAATACTTTGGCTTTGGTCTTGGTTGTTTTATTTTTCCCTTAGCTATCTTTTGGCCCTGAAAGATTAGTCTGTTAATTTTTTTTTTCCATGTGTGTCTGTTTGTAAGCCTTCCTTAAAAGTATAACCAAAAATAAGGAAGCACAATGGCATAGGATGACCTCGGAATCACTCACTGAATCTCTTTTGAAAGACCAGATGTAGTCTGCAGGCAATTGCATTGTAACTTGCATAAGAGATGCTTGCAGTCTGCAAAAGCAATGGCCCCAAATGTTCATTACAATGCTGAAGGCTGTATCTTGATTTATTGAAGTCTCCTAAATGGCAGTACCATGTCAAATGCCCATCCTCCTAAATATGGACACTCTAGTGAGTGTGCTGGCCTAACTTTGGACAGATTTCTCCTCTTGGCAGACTTCAGGACTGATGGAGCAGCCACGAGAGTAAGCAACATGATCTAGTGTGAAATCTTCCTGCCCATGGCAGGAACTGGATGATCTTTGAGGTCCTGTGGGAATGCAAGAAGGAGAAATGTAAGAAAGCAAAAATAATGAGATGTGTAGAGAGTGAACAGCCTTGGTCCCCAGAAGCTACAAGATGCCTCCTCCATGGGAAAGAAGTAGAGGAAGAGATAACAGGCTAGGTGGCACAGGAAAACAGGAGATGGAGAGGAAGAGGTTGTTTAACAAAGCAAGGTTATGCATCATTTGTATTATGTTAGTGCTCTGTTCTGTTTGTATGATAGGAGAAAAGGTAGCTCTGGCTGTAATAAAGGGGGAATCCTGCTTTGCCCTGGTGAGTCTAGCCACGTTTCTCTACAAGGTCTCTTTCAGCTCTGACAACTCTGTGATTCTGTGAAAAGTCTTCAGGGCTGCTGGATCATGATCCAGAAGCCTCTTTCATTCCCAGAGTGTCTAGAGGTGACCTGCATCGTCATTAGCTACAAATAATCAGTTCTATCTGAGTGCAATCTACTGAGGGTTCTTGGATTATTCAAGATAGTAGAATAGAATAGAATAGAATAGAATAGAATAGAATAGAATAGAATAGAATAGAATAGAATAGAATAGAATAGAATCAACCAGGTTGGAAGAGACCTCCAAGATCATCCAGTCCAACCTAGCACCCAGCCCTAGCCAGTCAACCAGACCATGGCACTAAGTGCCTCATCCAGGCTTTTCCTGAACACCCCCAGGGACGGTGACTCCACCACCTCCCTGGGCAGCCCATTCCAGTGCCAATCACTCTCTCTGTGCAGAACTTCCTCCTATACTTCCCTCGGCACAACTTGAGGCTGTGTCCCCTTGTCCTGTTGCTGGTTGCCTGGCAGAAGAGACCAACCCCACCTGGCTACAACCACCCTTCAGGTAGTTGTAGACAGCAATGAGGTCTGCCCTGAGCCTCCTCTTCTCCAGGCTAAACAACCCCAGCTCCCTCAGCCTCTCCTCATCGGGTTTGTGATGCAGGCTGATCACAAAAGGCTGCAGAAAGGCTTTATCAATAGTAGAGTGATAGGGCAAGAAAATGGATGCTGTAATTAAATGTAGGTAAATGCAGTGTGATGAAAATGGACAAACATTTGGTTTTGCATTGTGCTTGGATGAAGTCCTGGTCTTCTGCAAGCATGAGAAGCAGTGACAGGGTTATAACGAGCAGGTTTGTGGAGATATCAATTGAGTGCCAGACCACAGTCAAAATAAATAGAAAGCTGGATATAGTGAGGAAGGAAATAGAGTAAACCACAGGAAATGCAATCATGGCCCATTATAAATTCAGGATGTACAGAAACCTTGGGACAGAGTAAAGCCAAAGTCCTTCATGTCAAGGGAAGCCTGTGGATCTGGAGAAGGCATGAGCCAGCCCTGTGGAAAGGGACCTGGAAGCGCTGGTGGGTAACAAATTGTCCATGAGACAGCAATGTGCCCTTGTGGCCAAGAAGGCTAAGGAAATGCTGGGGTGTGTTAAGAAGAGTGTGTCCAGCAGATCAAGGGAGGTTCTCCTCCCCCTCTACTCTGCCCTGGTGAGACCTCATCTTGAGTGCTGTGTTCAGTTTTGGGCTCCCCAGTCTAAGAGGGACAGGGAGAGGGTCCAGCAGAGGGCTACGAGGATGATGAGGGGACTGGAACACTGCCTGATGAGGAGAGGCTGAGGGACCTGGGGCTGATTAGTCTGGAGAAGAGGAGATTTAATAAATGCTTATAAATCTCTGAGGGCTGGGGGTCGGGAGGGGGAGGACAGGCTCTGCTCACTGCTCCCTGGGATAGGACAAGGAGCAACGGATGGAAGCTGCAGCACAGGAGGTACCGACTCAACACAAGGAGGAACTTCTTTACTGCACTGGCACAGTCTCCCCAGAGGGGTTGTAGAGTCTCCTTCTCTGGAGACTTTCAAGGCCTGTCTGGATGTGCTCCTGTGTGATCTGAGCTAGATTGTATGGTCCTGCTCTGGCAGTGGGGTCGGACTCAATGATCTCCTTGGGTCCCTTCCAACCCCTGACATCCTGTGATCCTGTGATCACAGCTTTGCAAAGGTTTGCACTTGATCAGAGTTCAGTTTGGAGAGCTGCTCTGTTGTGTGACCTTCTGTGGCCATGTGTTGGTGACCTTAGTAGGTCTTCTTCTTGTCCAGTAGCTGGAGGAGCACTTGAGAATCTCAGACAGCAGAGACAGGTCTGTGAACACAAACATCTGACACCAGGCTGGCAGAGGGGGCATTTGGTACCATTGTTGCTGCCAAACTGACAGGCAGGAGACAGAGGACCCTGGCTGCAATTAACAAATCAGCTTAACTACTAATACTTTGGTAATGTCCCTCATTTTGTAGATGAAAGGCTCAACTGGTAATTTGAAATGAGAACAAACACACTGAAGGGATGGCTACTGTGAGAAAAAGGAGTACATGGAAACAGCAACTTAGCCAAAACTGAGGTTTTGGGCTGTGCTCATGGGGTTGTCTGTGGAGGCTGGAAACTGCTTTTGCAACTGCTTTTGACAGCTAAAGCAGGTGAGATGAAGCATCCTGCCAGTCTTGCATAACAGCTTCCAGGGCAGCTCAGGCATTGTTTTACCATAATGGAAACACCAGAAAGCCAAACACACACACATGGGAAAAACCCAAACCCAAACACATGCCTGAAGGATTTTTAGAGTATATATCTGCATCACTCAGAATGATAATGATAATAATGATAATGAGAAGAAGGTAGTGGAGGTGAAGAAGGTGGTGAAGGTGAAGAAGGTGAAGATGAAGATGTAGAAGGTGAAGAAAGTGAATATGAAGAAGGTGAAGAAGGTGAAGAAGAAGGTATAACTCTTGTCTGGGAAAATGGAAGAAGACCAACAAAAATTGGCCATGTTTTCAGCAAGGGATTGTGCTGGAGAGAAAAAAACCTGCTTGTGCTGAACAGAAACCTCACAAAACTCAAAGCAGAAAGTATTCTTCCAGATTCAGAGGCTGTCTCTACAGAGCCATTTTGCTATATCCCTTCTGGTCCATCAGCACCCCAAATAAATACACTTTGACTTTCATTGGAATGGGCTGCCCAGGGAGGTGGTGGAGTCACCATCCCAGGAGGTGTTCAAGAAAAGCCTGGATGAGGCACTTGGTCTAGTTGACTGGATAGGACTGGGTGCTAGGTTGGACTGGATGAGCTTGGAGATATCTTCCAACCTGGTTGATTCTATGATTCTATGAACTCCTGCTGGTATTATTGCTAAGTAGCAAAACAGCTTGAGGAGGAGAGCAGCCAAGCAGGCTGAAACACAAAGGGTTTAGAATTCCTTAGAATGACTTCTCATTTCCCTGTTGCTGTGATTCTGCTAGACTCCAGTTGATCCTTCCTGCATGGGGGCAAGTCTGTGTCACACAGATCCCAGGTTGCTTCCTTGCCTTGAGCTTTCTTGATTTGGCTGCATACAACTTGACCTTTCTTGCAAGGGATTGGCACTTGGCAGCAAAGATATTGGCAGCTCTGTTGAGTCTCATTGAGTTAGGTGAAGCAAAGCTGATGCTTACCAGCTGCTGATGTGATACACTTCCATTTTCTGTTTGGTTATCATTCTTTGAATGTGGTAACATTAGGGAATGTCAGGTTCTGCACTTGGGTCACAACAACCCTGAGCAATGTCACAGTTTGGGGCAGTGTGGCTGGAGAGCTGCTGGCAGAAAGGGATCTGGGGTTTGTAATAGACAGGAGCTGAATAGGAGCCAGCAGTGTGCCCAGGTGGCCAAGAAGGCCTATGGCATCTTGGCTTGGATTAAAAATGCTGTGTCCAGCAGGAGCAGGGGGGTGATTGTCCCCTTGGACTCAGCTTTGGTGAGCCCACACCTTGGGTGTTGTGAGTTCTGAACTAGAGTTCAGTTTGGGGCATTGCAATACAAGAGAGATGTGGAGGTGCTTGAGCGAGTCTGGAGGAGGGCAACGAAGCTGGGGAAGGGCCTGAAGAATAAATCTTATAAGGAGCAACTGAGGGAGCTGGGGATGGTTAGTGTGAGGAAGAGGAGGCTGAGGGGAGACCTCATTGCTGTCTACAGCTACCTGAAGGGACATTGTGGAGAGGCTGCTGCTGGGCTCTTCTCACAGGTGACTGGAGACAGAACAAGGGGGAATGGCCTCAAGCTGAGGCTGGGGAGGTTTAGATTGGACATTAGGAAAAAGTTTTTCCTGGAGAAAGTGTTCAGGGACTGGAATGAGCTGCCCAGGGAGGTGGTGGAGTCACCCACCCTGGATGTGTTTAAGGGTGGTTTGGATGTGGTGCTTAGGGCTATAGTTTAAGGTGAATCTTTAGAGTAGGGTTTAGGTTGGACTTGGTGTTCCTGGGGGGCTTTGCCAACCTGGATATTTGTGTGATTCAATGAATAGACCTTCACAAAGAATTGCATTATACATAGGAGAAGAAATATTTCCACACCTCACATCTACCCAGCTTTGGAGGCAATACACCAATCTTTAAATAACTCTACAGGACAGTAACTATGAATCTCGACTCATGAATGCTTTTTGGCTAACATAATTATGTCATAGTTAACCACAGGTAAAACAGAGAAGTGTTTCACAGAATCACAGTAATATCCAGATTGGAAAAGCCCCTCAGGATCACCAAGTCCAACCTAAAACCCTACTCTATAAGATTCACCTTAGATCATATTCCTAGGCACCATATCCAACCCCCCCTTAAACACACCCAGGGTGGGTGACTCCACCACCTCCCTGGGCAGCTCATTCCAGTCCCTGACTACTCTCCCCATGAAAAACTTTTTCCTAATGTCCAATCTAAACCTCCCCAGCCTCAGCTTGAGGCCATTCCCCCCTTTTTCTGTCTCCAGTTACCTGTGAGAAGAGCCCAGCAGCAGCCTCTCCACAACATCCCTTCAGACAGAGGTAGAAAAGCAGTCAGTCTGGATCTAGCAGGTATTTCCTTCCCAGATACTAATCCAGAAATCTGAGGGAGTTTAAAGACCTTTTCATGAGATCCAGGTGATGAATTTTTCAGCATTCCAGTTCTCTCTAATGAGTTCATCCTCTCATGGCTTAGTGGCTCTTTGTATTCCCTGCCCATACAGCATGGGCTGTGTTTGCTTTGCTCTCCTGCTCCTCTGGCTTTCATGAATAACAAAACCCTAGCAAGAGGCTGAATGTATCTGGAATCATCCAGGTAGCAGATGAACTTTGAGTGTTGACTTTTTCCCCCTCACAGGCACTCTCCATTTACTTTCTCCTTAGATCCCTGCTCTAATTTGGACAAAGCTACTGGTGATTAGCCAGCATTTACAAACAGCTATTGATTTCCTTATTAATATATACAGAGTTCAAACAAACAGTGGTGGTCAATTCTAGCTATAATCCCCCAAGAGACAAGGAAAGATAGAGAGGAAACCACACAACCTCTGGGCAGTGCACAGTGCATTAATGGGGTGAGGTTGCAGATGGCTGTGCATACTTTCATGGTATCACTTGGTTTGTCAAGAGAATGTTTTCAGCAAAGGCATCATTTGACGTGGTTCTGCATCACATAAAAAGCAGCATGGTTGTTTGTTAGGTGTATGCTGGCAGTTGTTACAGGATTGTGCTCTTGCAGCCCAGAGAGCCAACCAGAGCCTGGGCTGCAGCAAGAGAAGTGTGGGCAGCAGGGTGAGGGAAGTGATCCTGCCCCTCTACTCCGTGCTGGTGAGACCCCACCTGGAGTACTGCATAGTTTCGGAGCCTCTGGGACAAGAGGGATATGGAGGTGCAGGAAGGTGTCCAGAGAAGGGCCATGAGGATGAGCAGAGGGCTGGAGCTGTTCTACTGTGAGGAGAGACTGAAAGAGTTGGGGCTGTTCAGTCTGGAGAGGAGAAGGCTCCCAGGTGACCTTATTGTGGCCTTCCAGTATCTTAAAGGTGCCTACAATAAAGCTGGGGAGGGACTTTTTAGGATGTATTCTCTCAGGCACCCAGCAACAGAACAAGGGGACAGAGTCTCAAGTTGTGCCAGGGGAAGTCTAGGCTGGATGTTAGGAGGAAGTTGTTGCCAGAGAGAGTGATTGGCATTGGAATGGGCTGCCCAGGGAGGTGGTGGAGTAACCGTCCATGGAGGTGTTCAAGAAAAGCCTAGATGAGGCACTTAGTGCCATGGTCTGGTTGATTGGCTAGGGCTGGGTGCTAGGTTGGACTGGATGATCTTGGAGGTCTCTTCTAACCTGTCTGATTCTGTGATTCTATTTGTGATATATTGTAAAGCTCTATTTGGATATTGTGCTAAGCTGTAAATATAAACACTAAGTATTTCAAACACACTGAGTGCTCCCTGGAGTGAGGTTCTGATTTGAAGCGAGGATGATCCCATGTTGTTTAGCTTGGAGAAGAGGAGGCTCA
>WAAF01002276.1:12789-33770 GCA_013400475.1 Tricholaema leucomelas
CCCACCCCTCGAACCCCCTCCCCCAGGGTCTATCCCCGAGCTCTTACTCACACAGGACGGCCGCGTAGCCCTGCCGCATGTTGATGGTGACCATGGGTGGGCGACTACATGGCCGAGGCTTTCCGGGGGCCTCCTGGGCAGCGGGGGACGTGGTGGGGGGGACGAGGGACAGGCGCAGGTGTCGGGTGCTGGGCTGCTCTCTCGTAGCCCCAGGTGGTTGTCCCCTGCCATGGATGGGGGGTTAAGTCCCCTTTGCCGGGGTGGTCCCCGCTGGCTTCTCCTCTCCAGCTGGCTGCGGGGAGGCAGCAGGTCCCGGGGCCATCACAGGGGTGTTCTCCAGGGGATCGCACGACCCCCCCCTCCCTGCACTGCAAGAGGGGATCGAGCCCCTGGCTGCATCCCCAGGGCATGCTGCTGCCCCGGCTGCAGCCCCCAGCCCCAGCAGGAGGGCACTCGCTGCGAGCCCGGGGGGCTGCAGGGAAGGGACAGCCCCAGGTGGGCTCAGAGGGCTGTGGGTGGCCGTGGCGCAGTGGGTGCCTGTGTCCAGGGCTTCCCCCGGCACCACCCTTCGGGGATTTCCAGGGTGGGGAAGACCCAACCCAGCCCCAGCATCCCAGCAATGAGTTCGTCCAGCCTCAGCAGGAGCCACACCGAGGAGAAGCAGCAGCAGAGGGGACAGGGCTGGTGAAGCGGCCAGGCGGCCCCGCGCCGGGTGTCCACGCAAAAGGATGTCCCCACAGCCCCGTGAAGGGGTCTGTGCCATGCCCCTAAGCTGTCACACTGGGAGCAGAAGACCACAGCGCGTCCCTTGTGCCCCATCCTCCAGGGCACATCCCCAGGCGGACAGGCTGTGCTGTGTCCCCACGCAGCGTGGCTGGCACACAGGGGCTGGCCCAGCACGAACGGGACCCCTCCGGTGCGCCTGTATCGGTTCCCCACGCACAGGGGGCCACGCTGTGTCCCCCCCTCATCCCCACGCCACGTCCCACGGCCGGACGATTGTATCGCGTCCTTACTCCACGTCCCCACGCAAGACGGACAGTGTCCCAAGGGAAGGCAGCCGTGCCGCGTCCCCATGGTGTGCCCCCACTCCGCATCCCCACACAAAGGTGCCACGCCGTGCCCCCATGCCACTGCCACGGGAAGGCAGCTGTGCCGTGTCCCAGGTTATGCACCCACCCCAGGTCCCCACGCAAAATGACCATGCCGTGTCCCCACTTGAGAGGGACCCACCTCATGTGCCCACGACACATCCCCACGCAAAGGGACCCACGTGCCATGTCCTACGCCGTGTCCCCACGCCGTGTCCTTGGCCCACAGCCCCACGCAGGAGGGCCACGCCGTGCCCCCATGGCATGTCCCGGGGGAAGGCAGCCGTGTCATGTCCCCACGCGGTGTCTCACCCCGCGTCCCCACTCCAAGCGACCCGCGTGTCGTATCCCCACACCACGTCCCCACGCCGGGCCGTGTCCCCACGCCGTGTCCCCACGCCGTGTCCCCCCGCAGCCCCTCACCCCGGACCCACCTGGCGCGGTGCGTGGCGGCGGGTGCGGGACGCGGTCTCCCCGCAGGCGGCGGCGGCGGCGGGGGCCGGGCCCGCACTAGCCGGGAGGCGGTCGGGGGGCGGCGGCGGGGAGCGGGCGGGGCGGCCGCCAGGGGCCGGGCGGGGAGCTGGGGACCGAACGACCGCCCCGCACCGGCCGGCTCCGAGCCGGAGCTCCGTCGGCCCTGCCCTGCCCTGCCGCCGGGGAGCGCGGCGGCACCGGCTGCTGGAACCGGGGTGCGCAGATAGCGCCGGAGGGGGGGCGTGGGGAGCCGCGGATAGCACGGGTGGGAGGACACGGGGTGCGCAGATAACACGGGTGGGGGCTCGTCTCGGCCGGGTGCCACCAGGGTGCGTGGCTGGTCCAAATAAGTGTCCCCAGGGTGCTCAGCTAAGCCGAATAGGTGTCCCCAGGGTGCTCAGCTAACCCAAATGGGTGTCCCCAGGGTGCTCAGCTAACCCAAATGGGTGTCCCCAGGGTGCTCAGCTAACCCAAATGGGTGTCCCCAGGGTGCTCAGCTAACCCAAATGGGTGTCCCCAGGGTGCTCAGCTAACCCAAATGGGTGTCCCCAGGGTGCTCAGCTAACCCAAATGGGTGTCCCCAGGGTGCTCAGCTAACCCAAATGGGTGTCCCCAGGGTGCTCAGCTAACCCAAATGGGTGTCCCCAGGGTGCTCAGCTAACCCAAATGGGTGTCCCCAGGGTGCTCAGCTAACCCAAATGGGTGTCCCCAGGGTGCTCAGCTAACCCAAATGGGTGTCCCCAGGGTGCTCAGCTAACCCAAATGGGTGTCCCCAGGGTGCTCAGCTAACCCAAATGGGTGTCCCCAGGGTGCTCAGCTAACCCAAATGGGTGTCCCCAGGGTGCTCAGCTAACCCAAATGGGTGTCCCCAGGGTGCTCAGCTAACCCAAATGGGTGTCCCCAGGGTGCTCAGCTAACCCAAATGGGTGTCCCCAGGGTGCTCAGCTAACCCAAATGGGTGTCCCCAGGGTGCTCAGCTAACCCAAATGGGTGTCCCCAGGGTGCTCAGCTAACCCAAATGGGTGTCCCCAGGGTGCTCAGCTAACCCAAATGGGTGTCCCCAGGGTGCTCAGCTAACCCAAATGGGTGTCCCCAGGGTGCTCAGCTAACCCAAATGGGTGTCCCCAGGGTGCTCAGCTAACCCAAATGGGTGTCCCCAGGGTGCTCAGCTAACCCAAATGGGTGTCCCCAGGGTGCTCAGCTAACCCAAATGGGTGTCCCCAGGGTGCTCAGCTAACCCAAATGGGTGTCCCCAGGGTGCTCAGCTGCACTGCCTGGGTGTCCCTAGGGTGCTCAGCTAACCCAGTTGAGTGTCCCCAGGATGCTTGGCTAGTCCCCATTGATGTCCACACAGATAGTCCACACAGATGTCCCCAGAGTGCCCTGTCAACCCAGTTGGGTACCCTCAGGTAGCCCTTCTAGGGCTCTCCCTGCTCCTCGGGGTGCTTGGCTACCACACTGAGGCGCTTGGATGCCCCAGCTGGGTGCTCCCCAGGGTGCTCAGTTAACCCTCCTGGATGCTTTGCTTGCCCCTTGGGGTGTTTGGATGCCCCAGCTGGGTGCTCCCCAGGGTGCTCAGTTAACCCTCCTGGATGCTTTGCTTGCCCCTTGGGGTGTTTGGATGCCCCAGCTGGGTGCTCCCCAGGGTGCTCAGTTAACCCTCCTGGATGCTTTGCTTGCCCCTTGGGGTGCTTGGATGCCCCAGCTGGGTGCCCCTGTGGTGCCCAGCTATGCCACAAGCCCCACTGCTGCCCAGGGTGCTGGGCCAGCCCCGCAGCATGCCGCAGGGTGCCCATCACAACCCAGCAGGATGCCCACATGCGACTAACCACCTTGCACACCATGGGCTCCCTGGGGTACTGCTGGGCTCTCCTGGCCAGGTGTCCCAGGGTGGCTTTGGGTGCACTTGAAGTGGATGTCAAACCAGTCCTGGCACGCTGGGATGGGTGGCACTGCCCAGCCAGCTCCAGGTCCAAGGGGCCGGTGGATCCTTAGCTGGCCGAAGAGCAGCAGGACTTTGCCGCGTTGTCTTCTCAGCATCCTCCGGGGCTGAAGCGCAGGCAGGAGCAGGGGAGCGGGGTAGGGACACACACACACACGCGGGACGCTGTCCCCTCCCGCAGCGAAGCCCCAGGGACAGCCAGGGGCTGCCGCGGGCGTGCGAGGGGTCGGCGAGCGCAGGCAGGCGGCGGAGCGGCTCAGCGCTCGCAGGGAAAGGCGTGGGAAGGGAATGTGTTCCTTGCGCCCAGCACAGCGCTCTGGGATTCCCCTGGCACCGAGTCAGGGCCGCGGCCTCGCTCCTGCCAAGCTTCCCGCCAGGCCTCACCAGCGCCTGGGCACGGCCTTCGTCTCCTTCCTCGCTCCAAGCTAGGGCAGGAGCCGATCCAGCTCCTCGCTTCGGTGTCCGCGGGGATTTGGCCCGCAGCAGCTGCTGCAGGCGTTGGGAGGAAGCCATTCAAGAGCCTTCCCTGCCCACGTAGCCACCAAACAGCTTGGCAGGCGAGGAAGAGGAGGGAAGAGCGTGCCCGCCTTGGCTGGAAATCACCCACTGGTGCCAGCCCAAGAGAAAGGGCCCCCAGCACATGGCACCTGTGAGTCAGCAGCAGCCAGGCACCCAGCCAGGGCTTAGGAGAGCTCCTGTCTGGGGAGGGAGCTGGTCTCAGCTTGGA
Source organism: Tricholaema leucomelas (assembly GCA_013400475.1). Lineage (NCBI taxonomy): Eukaryota > Metazoa > Chordata > Aves > Piciformes > Lybiidae > Tricholaema lacrymosa > Tricholaema leucomelas. The sequence continues at coordinate 17,024 of WAAF01002276.1, forward strand.
GCCTCCCAAACAAAGGAGAGCTGAGGGCACCCAGTGCCCAGAGCAGCCCCTGCCAGGCTTTGCAGGGTGCCAGCCAGCTGCTTGTGTCTGGAGTTTGGGAAGGGGAGTCAGGGCATTCCCAAGCGGAATTCCACCTGTAGGAATGTCAGCTTCTGCAAGGAAGTGCTCCCTTGATCCCTGTGGGAGAAGAAAGGGATGGAGAATGCCAGGAGTCCTGGGTGGGTATCCAATGGCCATGCCAAGCTGGAACCCACCAGGCTGAGCTGATGTTTTTATCCCTGCCCTGCCACAGCTGTCACCAGGGAGGGAGCATGAAGCCCTGCAGAGGCTGGGTGAGGCAAACAGCAGCAGCTGGGTGCCACACAGGAGCCAAAGGGTGCAGCCCTGGGGTGGCTGGGTGCCACGTGGGAGCCAAAGGGTGCAGCCCGGTGCCACATGGGAGCCAAAGGGTGCAGCCCTGGAGGGGCTGGGTGCCAGATGGGAGCCAAAGGGTGCAGCAGGCCCCAGCTCACGCAGGCTTGCAGCAAGGAATGGAAAAGGGAGCGGAGCACAGGGCAGGAGGCTCCCGGATGTCACCAGAGGCCACCTGAGCACTGGGCAGGGAGCAGCCAGGCCCCTTCTCAGGCTGTCACGCCCCAAGGGAGGGCTCCAGCTCTGCAGCCAGAGCCAGGAGTCGGGCAGGGAAGCAAAGCTGAACGGAGGAAATCCCAGGAAGGTGTGAGCAGGCAGAAATCTTCCCTGAGCCTTCCCGGCAGTCAGCTGCTCCTCCCAGAGCTGTTCCCGGCTCTGCATAAGTCTTGAGGCACAGCCATGCCCTGGCAGCGCTGGAGGAACAGTAGTTGGGGTAAAGATCCCTCCCACCTCCTCTTCCTCCATGAACCACCTCCCCCCCGACCCCCGGGGCAGAAGGACTGGCTGCTGGGCTCGGGGCCAGCTCCAGGCTGTGCTTAGGTGGGGAGAAAGGGACTCAGAGAGCTTACAGCTTGGCACCAGCCTCTGGGCAGGCTGCGGGGTTGAGGGCGGGCACGTTTCTGTCCCCCCCTGCTGCTCCTGCCGGGTCAGGAGGAGCAGCTGCTGGGAAAGAGAGGAGGCCAGAGTCGGGCGAGTTAAAACCCAGGCTTTTATTCTTGCTGTGCTGCTCACACTCCGAGCCTGGAGACGCTGCTCTTGCCAAAGTTATTATGAAACAAATCAAGTCCCAGACTCAGGCTCTTTCCCCACCCCCAAGAGAGTCAACATTGTACAAAACTCTATTTACAGGGAAAACAGTCAGAAAAGGGAGAGTCCAAAAAAAGCCCCCACAACGCAGCAGAAAACCTTCAGGGCAAGTGTGACAGGCCCTGTACACAGCCAGGCTCCCCACCAGCTGTTCCCAGGGCCAAGCAGATGCCCAGAGCTCCTTGCTACCGACTAGCAAGAGGAGCCTGGTGGCTCCTGAATCACACTCAACAGCTCCTTCCTTCACCAGAGAGCAGACCCCAGATCCTACTGGCAGAACCAGATCCTAAGGAAAGCTTGGCTGGATCTGCCCAGCAAGGCAGCACAAGAGCTCCTTGGGCTGCTCCATCCTAAAGAGGGGCTGAGGAGCTGGGGGTTCAGAGGCAACCTGAGCACTGGGGGCTGGAAGGTAGAAGATCTCAGGAGCCTTTCACCTGAAGCAGTGGGATGGTGTTGGGAGAGCTAATATTCGGTACTGTGTTTCCTGGGGGTCACCTTACTCTGAAGCATAAACCAAGAGGAGCAAACCAATATCTGCAAACAAAAAGAAGGGGAGGGAGGGAAAGGGGAGAAACCAAAAGAGGAGAAGCAGAAGGAGGGAGATTCCTCCACCTGGACTGTGCCTGAAGAGCATCCCCAGCAGCCCAACTCTGCCCTCAGAAAGCATAGCGAGTGCGGATGTCCTCCAGCTTCTTGGACACCTCAGGTGGGGTCCGGTCCAGTTCTTCAGCCACATTCTTCTGTTTGTTGGGCTCCATGGAGTTGAACTGCTCACACAGGTCCCCATCGATCACATTCTGCAAGGGCAGAAGAAAAAAAGAGAGGGGGAGAAGCATTGAATCAGCACCACAGAAGAGGCACTGAACCCTGCCTAACCGAGGCGGGGGAGAGAAACTAAATGGACACACAAACAGTTTGTTCCCAGGAGCTTCTTAATCCCCTCCTGGAAACAAGACCAAGCTCGGTGACCTCATCTCCTCAATAGCAGCAGTGAGTAGCAAAGTGACTGACCAGGCTTGATTAATGAAGGGAGAAACCCCAAAAGCCTGGGTGCAGCTGAAGAATCAGCCAAGGGATGGGAAGAAGGATCAGCCTCCAGCCCAGGCACTGCTGGGCAGGCTGCGGAAGGCGGCTGAGGGGCAGCTGCAGTTAGATGGGAGACGTCTCCCTGCTGCAGGTGAGCCTCAGGATGATGGAGATCAGCTTCTGTGCTCACTTTTGTGATGTCCTGCTAGTAGCTACCACACTGTTACCATGGCCCTTCTCTGGCATCCTGATGTAGCTACCACACTGTTACCGTGGCCCTTCTGTGGCATCCTGATGTAGCTACCACATTGCTACCGTGGCCCTTCTGTGGCATCCTGATGTAGCTACCACATTGTTACCATGGCCCTTCTGTGACATCCTGATGTAGCTACCACTTTGCTACCATGGCCCTTCTGTGGCATCCTGATGTAGCTACCACACTGTTACCGTGGCCCTTCTGTGGCATCCTGATGTAGCTACCACATTGTTACTTTGGCCCTTCTGTGGCATCCTGATGTAGCTACCACATTGTTACCATGGCCCTTCTGTGGCATCCTGATGTAGCTATCACATTGTTACTTTGGCCCTTCTGTGGCATCCTGATGTAGCTACCACATTGTTACCGTGGCCCTTTTGTCACAGCATTCAGCAGTTGACAGCTTCCAACTTGGTTCCTCAAGAGCAGGAACAAATTGCTGCTACCAAGATTTCCATTTCCAGTGGTGCCAAACAGCCCCCCCCCAAGCAGCACCCAGTGATGGAATCACAGAATGGCAGGGCTTTGGGAAGGGACTTCTGGAGATCCTCCAGTCCAAATCCCCTGCCAGAGCAGAACCACCCAGGGCAAGTCACAGAGGAACACATCCAGGTGGGTTTTGACAGCTGCAGACTGCTGCTTCCCCGATGCAACCAGAGAATGAATGGCAGGGATTTGGGAAGGGACTTGTGGAGATCATCCAGTCCAAACTCCCTGCCAGAGCAACATCACTCAGGGCAGGTCACACAGGAACATATCCAGGTAGGCTTTGAAAGTCTCCAGAGAAGGAGACTCCACAACCTCTCTGGGCAGCCTGCTCCAGGCCTCCAGCACCCTCACACCAAACAAGTTTCTCTTCACGTTGAAGTGGAACTTTCTGGGTTCCAGCTTGTACCTGTTTGTCTTGTCCTGTCAGTGGGCACCAACAAAAAGAGCCTGGCACCTGCATCCTAAGCCCCAACCCTCAGATATTACCAGACACTGACCAGGTTCCCTCTCAGCTTTCTCCTCTCCAGACTAACCAGCCCCAGGGCTCTCAGCCTTTCTTCACAGCAGAGATGTTCTAGGCCCTTCATCATCCTCACAGCCTCTGTTGGACTCTCCCCAGCAGTGACCTGTCTCTTTGGAACTGGGGAAGCCAAGACTTGGTACAGCATTCCAGGTATGGTCCCATCAGGGCAGAGGGGAGGGGGATGAGAACCTGTAGTGCTGCTTGGGGCTGTTGTGGCCAAAGTGTAGAACCCTGCCCTTGGCCTTGTTCAGTCCCATCCCCTTGGCCTCTGCCCACCCATCCAGCCTGGCCAGGTCCCTCTGCAGGGCTCTCCTACCCTCCAAGCAGCTCCACAGCTGCTCCTAGCTTGCTGCCATCTGCAACCTCACTGCTGCTGGACTCAATGCCCTGCTCCAGATTGCACAGGACTGTGCCTAGCACTAATCCCTGGGGCACACCACCAGTGCCAGCTGGATGTGGCACCATTCACCACCACTCTCTGGGCCAGGCTCTCCAGCCAGTTCTTGACCCATATCAGAATGGCTCTGTCCCAGCCAGGAGCTGCCAGCTGTGCCAGGAGCTTGTTGTTGCAGATGGTGCTAAAGGCTTTGCTGCAGTCCAGGTAGACTCACTCCATCCTTAGCCTGCCCCACATTCACCAGGCAGGTAACCTGATCATAAAGGCAGCTCAGGACCTGCTGCCCACTCAGACCTACCTTCACCGGGAAGTAGTAGGAGCGGAAGCTGAGGTGGTCTCGGCCGCACAGGGGGGGATGCTCTGACCTCAAGTGCATCTCCACGTGCTGGAAGAAGTCATGATCCTGGGGGAATGAAGAACAGTTTGCCACGTGTCTCACCTCCCCAGTGACACTGCCATCTAGAGAGGTGTGTCTGAAACACTGCTGCTGGGTTCTGCTAGAGCAGCCAAGGTTAGCCTGGCAGCACTCACAGCAGCTGGCAGCACCGCCCTGGCTAGGATCAGCTTCCCAGGAAGAGGAGCATCCAGCAGCTGTGCAGTGTGGAAGTGCAGCTCAGTGGGAGCATGTTGGAAGTCACTGCTCCAGGAGGCCACAGTTAAGTGGAGAGGAGAGTAGCACTCTCAGGACTTCAAACATCAGAACTTCAGCAGTAGATTACAGGCTGCACAAAGCAGGTCTAAAGGTCCTTCCTCAGACTCTAAAAGACCCAAAAGCTCCTCTAAAGCATCAAGAGATTAGAATTCTGGATTCAGTTTTGGGGCCCTCACTCCAAAGAGGACACTGAGGTGCCAGAGAGCAGGCCCAGAGAAGGGCAATGAAGCTGGTGAAGGGACTGGAGAACAGGGTTGGTAAGGAGCAGCTGAGGGAACTGGGGTGGTTTAGTCTGGAGAAAAGGAGGCTCAGGGGCGATGTGATTGCTCTTTACAGCTCCCTGTAAGGAGGTTGGAGTGAGGTAGAGTTGGTCTCTTCTCCCAGGATGAGAGGAAATAGGTTCCCATTATGGCAGGGTAGGTTTAGGTCAGACATGAGGAACAATTTCTTCCCCAAAAGGGCTGTCAAGGCCTGACCCAGGCTGCCCAGGGTAGTGATGGAGCTCCCATGGCTGGAGAGGTTTCCAAGCTATGTGGATGTGGTGCTGAGGGCCATGGCTTAGTGGTGCCCTGGCAGTGCTGGGCAAAGGGTTGGAATGGACGAGCTGAAAGGTCTCTTCCAACCCTTCTGTGGTTGCAGAAGACTGCAAGAAGAAAACCACTTCCCAGAAGCAATGCAGGAGCTCTGTTTGCATCAGAGCCTGTCCCACAGCCACAGGCTTCCCTGCAGAGGCCCAGAGTAACCATCAAGGGACCCAGCACATTCCTGCAGTGCCTGGGCAAAGAGCACCCAGAGCAGCAGTGACAGTGCAGCACAACGACAGGGCTGGCTCACCTCGTGGGAAGTAAATGGGACCAAGATTCCTATTCCTCCTGACAAGGTGGTGTAGACAAGAGATTCAGAGCCTCCTGGGATGAGTGTGGTCTTCTGCAAGGACAGCACAGTCTCTCCCACGTGGTAATTCATGATCACTTCAGCCTGCAAGTCGAGCAGAGAGGCTTAGTGTTTGCTTTGGGGCTTTATCATCAGCTGAAAGGCTCAAGAGAGAGAGGAAAGCAGAATCATTGTGGCCACCTGCCAGGTCTGATATGCCCTTCTGAAGGGGAAGAGCCTTCCCACCTGTGACCAGATGGCACCACTCAGCATGCTGCTGAACTGCCCTCTGGAGCTAGGCACAGGGATGTGAGTAATCAGGGAAAACAAACAAGCCTGCTGCTGCAATCAGACAGCACCAAACTGGCCTCAGCTGCCACTGCAGCCTCAGAACTGGCTCCTGGGGACAGTGCAAAAAGAAACACCCACGCCATGCTGGCTGTGCAGGAGCACAACTGCCAACACATCTGGCCACCACTGCAGAGCACTTCAAGGAACAGCAGCACAACAATCACAGAATGCAATGGTTTGGAAGGAACTCTCAAACCCTTGGCTCAATCTCCCTGCAACCGGCAAGGACATCTCCAACCAGATCAGGCTGCCCAAGGTCACATTAAATTCGACCTTGATTGTCTCCAAGGAGAGCTGCTCAACCACATCTCAACACCCACGTGTCTGCCAGGAAGCATTACCTTCTGTGATGCTCCATTAAGCAGTCCTCTGTCCCAAAGTGCTTTGTTGCCTGTGGGATCCTCATCTACCTCATCGTTGGTGTTGGGAGGCAATCTCACCTGCATTGGAAGAGGAGGAAAGGGGCAGTGAGGGGCTAGAGAAGCAGCAGATTACCTCTGGAGAATCCCTGAAAGGTCACTTTGGTGGACTCCAGAAGAACCACTTGATACTTAAGAGCAGAATCCAGCTGCTCCTCCAACAAAGCCTTCAGAGTTCAACACAACTGCCTAGGACTCAAAAACACAAGCAGGACCTCCTGACCAGGCTCTGCCTGGGCTTGACACAGATCAGCCTGAGAGGTACAGTCAGTCAAAACAATTCCAAAGGTGGTTCCCAGCAAGGAAACAGTTTGCTATGTGTGTGGGGGGGGGGGGCAGGAAAGGCAAAGAGGATGGACTGTGTGCATGGATCAAATCCTGCCAGCACGCTGCCCAACACCCGTTGAACTTTGCACTCCAAAGCACCCCAGCACGCTTCAGAGAGAGATCAAAGCCCTGGCACAAAGACCAAGCTCTTCTTTCCTCCTCCTCTGCTGACACCCAGCCAAGCAGGGAAGTGTCAGCACCGACTAAGCCAATTTGGAGAGGAAGAAGCAGAGACAACTCAATGCCAGGGAAAGAAACTAAGAGCGATAAACCCTGCCACCAACTCTCGCAGGGACCCTTTCTCAATCACAAGCTTCATTCCAAAGCTTCTTCATAACAAAGTGGGGTTTTATTTTTGGGGGGGGGGGGGGAGAGGTCAATTTTGAACACAAATTATTGACTGTTTCAGGAAATGGGATCTTTTCATTAGCCAACTTGAAAAAACAGCAGTCACCACCGCCCCCCACTATTAAAAACAAGTGAATGGTACAGGGCGTTGGTCTCCAGCTGGGTTTGGAGCTTCATTCTTTTAAGACAAATCATGGAAGGGGGAGAAAAGAGGCATGGGGTTGGTTTTTTCTTTATCCTGAGGCATACTCACCACACAGATGTTGCCAAACTTGTCTGCTCCAGCCACGGTGTCATAGTCCAGGAGGGTGGCAGTGGTGACCCAGCGCGGGTAGGTGTCGTCGGCGAAGATGATCAATTGGTTCTCGTTCCGCTTGTAGCGTACCCAGATGAAGCTCTCCTGAACGTCTGAAACGATCACCCTGTGCCCAATGGTTTGGATGCCACAGATGTAGTTGGCAATGTGCTGTTTGAGAGAGGGAGGAGGAAATCTGAGTGGCTCCTGACAGGCAACTCTGCCATATTCATAGCTCTACTTCCCCACTCTGGCGTTGCTCCGAAGCTACCTCTCATCCCTGGCAGATTGCAGGCCCAAGCTGAACAAAGAGATTGGTTAAGGTTGGAAGGGACCTCAAAGATCAGCCAGTTCCACCCCCCTGCCACAGGCAGGGACACCTCCCACTAGAACAGGTTGCTCAAGGCTTCATCCAGTCTGACCTTGAACACCTTCAGGGAGCCACCTCTAGTCCCTGGCAGATTGCAGGCCCAAGCTGAACAAAGAGATTGGTTAAGGTTGGAAGAGACCTCAAAGATCAGCCAGGGACACCTCCCACTACAACAGGTCACTCAAGGTTTCATCCAACCTGGCCTTGAACACCTCCAGGGAGGTTGTGGAGCACAGAAGCACAGAATGTGATCNTGGCTCAAACAGTTCCATGTCCTTCTTGTGTTGGGGGCTCCAGAACTGTACACAAGACTCCAGGTGGAGTCTCAGGAGAGCAGAGCAAAGGAGCAGAATCCCCTCCCTTGCCAGGCTGCCCACACTTCTCACATCATCAGTGCCAGACCTTCCAACCTGATGTCCACCACATGGTAGAGGGAGGTTCTCCTCTCTCTTTACTATGCTCCACTGAGGCCACATCTGGAGTACTGGGTCCAGTTCTGGGCTCCCCATTTCAAGAGACAGGGAACTGCTGGAGAGAGTCCAGGAGAGGCTACAAAGCTGCTGATAGCTCTGGAGCAGCTCTGGGAAGAGCAAAGGCTGAAAGCTGTCAGAAGAGCAACCTCAGAGGGGATCTCATCAAAGCTCAGCAAGAGCTAAAGGAACTGTGGGGGCCAAAAGGATGGGGCCAGTTTCTTGTCAGTGGTGCCCAGGGAGAGGACAAAGGGCAATGGGCACAAACTAGGACCCAGGAAGTTCCATCTGAACAGGAGGAGAAAGCTGTTTGGTGTGAGGGTGCTGAAGGCCTGGAGCAGGCTGGGCAGAGAGGCTGTGGAGTCTCCTTCTCTGGAAAGCTTCCAACCCCAGCTGGGCATTGTGCTCCTGGGCAAGGTGCTGTGGGTGCCCTGCCTTAGCAGAGGGGTTGGTCTGGGTGACCTGCAGAGGTCCTTTCCAAACCCCATCTGGGATCCTGTAACCACTCTCAGCCTGCTGACCACGACATTACACATGCAGAGAACATGCTGATGAGTCTGTGAAGTGAGCTGCCAGGGACAGCCCTGCAAGCAGGAGCTGCTTCAGTGTCCCCTCACTACTGCGCTCACAGAAGACCCAAGAAGGAAAGCTTCAATTGTTCATGTGAGTCATGTTTAGGAAACAAAACCCCAAACCACTCAAGGCACACAAAACTCTCATTCCATTAGAAGTTCCCAGCCTGCACTTGCTGGAGTTCCTTTGTGCAGCAGTGAGCAACTGGCACAGGTTCTGCAGCCTGCAAGAAGAGGGAGGAGGAGCAGGCAGCGGAGTTAGAAAGCCACACTCTGGAGTTTCTTTCCCTAAAGCACCAAGGATGCTCTGCAAGGACCATCTAAAGCCAGGAGAAAATCTCCTTCTCACAACTCTGAGGATCTGAAGAGGTGTCCAAATTCACCCTTCAACTTCTGGCTCCAGCCTGCTGATCATCTCACCCCCAAGGGAACACTGCCAGCAGCTGCTGTCTCACGCTTGGATAAATCCTCTCACACCTACAGCAGAAGATCAGAGGCCTGATCTGTAAGAGGCTTGTGAAGCTCCTGCATGAGGCCAGCTGTGAAGACACAGAGCAGCAGCTAACCCTTTGCCTCCCTGCTGCATGCCCCAGTGCAGGTGAGTAGCTCTGGCCAGCCAGAAGGCAGTACCTTGTTCTCACACTTGCGGAGCAGCTTCTTCTTGCCCAGGTCATACACACGCAGCAGCTTTCCAACTCCAATCAAAACTCTGCCTTGGAATGGAGCAATGGCTGCAGGAACCTCCTCCACAGGGGTCTACAGAGGGGGGAAAAAAGGAAGACTGTGAGACTCTCATTAGCAGAGTTAACCTTACACCAAGCTTCAGAATGGATTCAGCTCATGAGGCAGCTGAAGACCTTCTGGCTCTCTACAAGGAGGTTGGAGCAAGCTGGGGTTGGTCTCTTCTCACTAGTATCAGGTGGTAGAACGAGAGGAAAGGACCTCAAGTTGTGCCAGGGGAGGGTTGGGTTGGGCATGAGGAACAATTTGCTCCCCAAAAGGGCTGACAAGGCCTGGTCCAGGCTGCCCAGGCCAGCAGTGGAGTCTCCAATACCTGGAGGGACTGAAAAGCAGTGGAAATGTGGTGCTGAGGACATGGTTTAACGGTGAGCTGGCAGCTCTAAGGGCTGCATCTTAAAGGGCTCTTCCAACCCAAATGATTCTATGAAGCACACTGGCCTGTGCCAAGGCTTTCAACTTAGAAGGCTGATCACAATGCTTCTGCAGGAGGGCCAAAAGGTCAGTGCCCCCTGAATGAAGTGTAGGACTGCTCTGAGAACCCCCTCACCAGGCTGGATCTGCCTGCCTTGGTTCTTAGTTTAGCTCTATCCCCATCAAAAAGATGTTGTGCTTTGCCCAAAGCCACCCAGATTGTCTGGGTTTTAAACCAACAAGCATGAATCTTATTCATCCATCTGCCACAGGTGCTCTGAAGCTGCCAGTGAAGCAGTGGCACAGCTGAACAATTAAGCACTGTGCCCCCAGTTCATCAAGTCAGATAGGGCTGAAAGGTCTCCCACCACTCATCAGGCCACAGCAGAGAAGGGCATCAGGGAAGAGGGCTTCCAGCTGCAGTATTCCCAGCTGGCTTGGGCTGGCTAAGAGAAGTTATTTCACAGCAGCAGCTCTGTCAATTTCCAAGTGGGTGTTTGATGGCACCAGAAAAAGGTCCTGCTCCAGCACAGAACCCACTTCTTGCATCAGGACTGTAGGAAGTGAGTAAGCCACAACATTCCTTTCCAGATGCTCATCTGCTCCCATCTTGGCCGTGCTGGAAGCACGTGGGATGGAGAACAGAACTAGGATTTAAGGGAGTTCTGCTGAAATCACTAAAGCTCCAGAGACTTGTCAAACAAGTTGGTCATCAGGCAACTGATCATTCCTACAGGCAGCCAAAACAGCAAGATGACAGCTCACACCAGCTTCAGGTGGCCAGCCAAGGACTGAGTGCCTCAGCACCAGGGCTCGAGTGACCCAAGGATGAATTCTCTGTAAACAAATGCTCAGAGAAGTTCTCTGAGCTCATCTTCCACAGAGAAAACAGAGCTGTTCTACTCCCCTCCCTACCAGGGGCACAAAAACACTGCTCCTTTCCCCTCTGCCCAGAGTTAAGGCAAAGGGCTGGGACTCTGGGAGAGCTGTGTTCAATCCTCAGCTCTGCAAAAGATGTCCCAAGTGACTTTGGAGGTGGCAGCTTATTTTCTCTGGGGATGCTTCAGGCCTCTACCATCAGCAGGATGATCTTTCTTGTTTAATCTGGAGAAGTGGAAGCTAGGGGCAGACTTCACTGCTCTCTACAACTCCTTGAAGGAGGCTGCAGTGAGGTGGGGCTGGATTCTTCTCCCTAGTATGAGGTGATAGGAGAAGAAATAGCCTACGATGGAGATGAGGGAAACTTTGCTGCAGGAGCAGTCAGGGATTGGCACAGGCTGCCCAGGGAGGTGACACCACAAGTTCCCATGCCTGGAAGAAGTGAAAAGCAGTGGAAATGTGGTGCTGGGTGACACAGTGTAGTGGCCATGATGGTGTTGGGTTGATGGTTGGGGCTGATCTTAGAAGATCTCCTCCAACCCAAACAATTCCAGTTCTGGGCTCCTCAATTCAAGAGAGAAGTTGAGGTGCTGGAAGGTGTCCAGAGAAGGGCAACAAGGCTGGGGAGGGGCCTGGAACAAAAACCCTAGGAGGAGAGGCTGAGGGAGCTGGGGGTGTGCAGCCTGGAGAAGAGGAGGCTCAGGGCAGAGCTCATTGCTGTCTACAACTACCTGAAGGGAGGTTGTAGCCAGGTGGGGTTGGTCTCTTCTCCCAGGCAACCAGCAACNGACTCTATGAATCCTGCAATACTTTACCACAGCTTTCAGCACGAAGTAACAACCACCCCAAATCTCTCCCTCTACCTGTTTGCAGTCACTCCCCTCATCCCCCTTCTCACCTTGTGCAGGAATTCCAGCTTCTCACCGCTGTTCACCAGCTTGTAGGTGTAGACAAAGCCTCCAGCAACCGAGCGAGGGTTCAGGATGAGGTCCTTGGCCACCCCCACCAGCACATACCACTCGTCACCGGTGCTGGAGAAGCGGCACACGGCCACGCTGGGGAGGAGAAGAGGTGACAGGGCTGATGATACAAACACACAGTGGCTCCCTCCACAGCACAACCTGCTCCTAAACCAGGCACAGCCTGGGCAGCCTGACCTCTTAGCACTGGCATTTTGTTGGGAAAGGTCCTTTGTTCCATGCTTCCCCTGTTCAAAACGTGTGCTGTGGCTGTTCAGCCTAAACAGGGACCTGGCCAGGCTGGATGGGTGGGCAGAGGCCAAGGGGATGAGATTGAACAAGGCCAAGGGCAGGTTCTGCACTTTGGCCACAACAACTCCAAGCAGCACTGCAGGCTGGGGACAGAGTGGCTGAGAGCAGCAAGGAGGAAAGGACCATGGGGGCCCTGGTAGAGAGTAGGCTGAAGATGAGGCAGCAGTGTGCCCAGGTGGGCAGCAGAGCCAATGGCATCCTGGGCTGGCTGAGGAGCAGTGTGGGCAGCAGGACAAGGGAGGTTCTTGTGCCCCTGTGCTCAGCACTGCTCAGGCCAGCCCTGGAGTGCTGTGTCCAGCTGTGGGCTCCTGAATTGCAGAGATGTTGAGGTGCTGGAAGGTGTTTGGAGAAGGGCAGCAAGGCTGGGGAAGGGCCTGGAGCAGAGCCCTGTGAGGAGAGGCTGAGGGAGCTGGGGGTGTGCAGGCTGCAGCAGAGGAAGCTCAGGGCAGAGCTCATTGCTGTCTGCAGCTGCCTGCAGGGAGGCTGTAGCCAGCTGGGGTTGGGCTCTTCTCCCTGGCACCCAGCAATAGAAAAAGGGGACACAGTCTCAAGTTGTGCTGGGGGAAGTATAGGCTGGATGTTAGGAGGAAGCTGTTGGCAGAGAGATTGGCATTGGAATGGGCTGCCCAGGGAGGTGGTGGAGTCACTGTCCCTGGAGGTGTTCAAGAAAAGCCTGGATGAGGCACTTAGTGCCATGGTCTGGTTGACTGGATAGGGCTGGGTGCTAGGTTGGACTGGCTGAGCTTGGAGGTCTCTTCCAACCTGGCTGATTCTATGATAGCTCTGCTTTCACTGCCTAGCAAAGGGCAAAGCTGCACTGGAGTCACAGAATCCTAAGTTGGAAGGGATTTGAGCATCTGCCCTGTGGAGACTGAAAGCCCTGGGGCTGTTGAGTCTGGAGAAGACTGAGAGGGGATCTGATCAGTGTCTGTAAGTAGCATCTCTCCTATGAGGATAGACTGAAAGAGTTTGGGCTGTGCAGGCTGCAGAAGAGAAGGCTCCCAGGTGACCTCCTTGTGGCCTTCCAGGGTCTGCAGGGGGCTACAAAAAAGCTGGGGAGGGACTTTTGAGGCTGTCAGGGAGCAGCAGGACTGGGGGGGATGGAGCAAAGCTGGAGGTGGGGAGAGTGAGGCTGGAGATGAGGAGGAAGCTGTTGAGCAGGAGAGTGGTGAGAGGCTGGACTGGGTTGCTCAGGGAGGTGGTTGAGGCCCCATGGCTGGAGGTGTTTCAGGCCAGGCTGGCTGAGGCTGTGGGCAGCCTGCTCTAGGGTAGGGTGTCCCTGGGCATGGCAGGGGGGTTGGAACTGCCTGATCCTTGGGGTCCCTTCCAACCCTGACTGATTCTGTGATTCTAAGTATCTGAGGGGTAAGGGGGTCAAGTGGAGGGGGCCAAGATCTTGTTGGTGGTGCACAGCAATAACACAAGGAGCAATGGATGCAAACTGGAACACAGAAGGTTCCACCTCAACAAGAGGAGAAAGTTCTTTACAGTGAGGGTGACAGAGATCTGGAGAAAGCTGCCCAAGGGGGTTGTGGAATCTCCTTCTCTGGAGACTTTCAAACCCTCTCTGGATCCATTCCTGTGTGATCCTGCTTGGACAGGGTGATCTCTGGAGGTCCCTTCCAATCTAACAGTCTGTGACCTCAAGGATCACCTGGTCCAAGCTTTCTTTGGGAAAAGCAGAGTCTAGACAAGATGTCCCAGCCCCTATCCAGCTGCATCTTGAAAGTGTCCAAACGTTGAGGACTTCACCACTTCCTCAGGGAGATTATCCTAATGGGTGGTTGTCCTTGTGAACATGTTTCCTCTTGTGTCCAGCTGAAACTTGTCCCCACTACCCCTTGTCCTTTCCAGGTGACTCCTTGTCAAAAGGCAGTCTCCATCTTCCCTGTAGCTACCCTTTAGACACTGCAACACAGCAAACTCTCCCTTCAGTCTTCTTTCTCAAGGCTGAACGAGCTCAATTCTCTGCCTTTCCTCACCAGAAGGAAAAGCAGCAACTCTTTGTCAGGCTGCTCCTATTTGGACATCTCCATCTACCTTTCCTCACCTCTCAGTGTTATTTCCTGCCTGCTGCCTGGCTCAGCCAGCTTGGGAATCCTGGATAATACAGCTCTGTGCAGTAGGATGTCCTAAACTCTATCTGCTGAGGCACCCCATGGTTATTGTGCTGGTTTTCCCCTCCAGTCCCCTCTAACACTTCCTTTCCATCTAATCTACTCTCAGCTTCTCTGGATGAGAAGGGAAGTGAGAGATAGCAGCACATTCTCTTGCTCCCAGCTCTCTTATCTCTCATTTACACTCTCCTTGATGGCCTTCAACTAGGAAACCTGGAAAGGGAGGCCAGAAGACCTGCATGGTTAAGCAGGGAACTGCTGAGCAAACTCCAGCTCAAGAAGAGAGTCTACAGATGAGGGCAGGAGGGGCTGGCACCTGGGAGGAGTACAGGGCAGTGTCAGAGGATGCAGGGAGGCAGCTAGGAAGGCTAAAGCCTGCTTAGAATGGGCAAGCACTGGGGTCCAGCAAACATCTGGAGGGCCAGATCTTAGCATCACATGCAGACAGCTCAGGGTGGGAAGGGAAGGGAAAGGCAAGACAAAAGCTTTGTGGCACTTGCTGCTGGAATTTTAAAGCCAGGCTGCACCTGGATTTCAGCTGAACAAGGGAAGGGAGGAAAAAAACCAAACCAACTCCTTCCCAACAGGACTCACCACAGGCAGAGACTCCTGCTGCATGTGGCACTGCTGCTTACCTGAAGGCAGCTTCGTTCTGCTCCAGCTGGACCAGATCCAATGTGTTTCCCTGGATGGGGTTCATCACCCTGATAACAGAAGCCCACTGGCCATTCCCTGCCTTGGGAGCACCAAAGATGGATTCAGGCAGGTTCTCATTCAGGAAGGCTGCAGCCATCTCAGCAGCCAGCTCCCTCTCATCTTCACCTGCAGCCTCCACCATTTCCTAAGGTGAGTTAAAAGAGAGGAGAAAAGAGCAGCTCAGTGGATTTCCTTCCCAGACATACTCTTATGTAGGATGCTGCCTCCCAGTTTCTGCTAGGTATTCCAGGGCAAAGCTGCCAAATCCCAAAGCTTCCACACACCCTGAACTTATTCCCAAGGGGGAAATGCAGAGCTCTGCCCTCCCCCTTAAGGGGTAAGTTTCCTGAGGAGCTCTGCCTCCAAATCAACAACTCTGGAAAGAGAGAGCAGAAAACAACCCCCTGGAACCCAAACATCCTCAGAGTCACAGAAAATGGTGTCACATGAGCAGAACTGTCCTTCAGCAAGTGGTTCTTAAGCCTGCCATAACAACAGGCAAAGCAAGGAGCATATTCTGCTGGAATGTGAGGTTTGAGGCAGATCTTGCAACCACACAATGGGTTGGAAGGGATCTCAAAGATCATCCAGCTCCAATCCCCCTCTCACCAGCCCAGGTTGCTCAAGACCTCATCCAACCAGGCAGGGGGCATCAACAACCTCCCTGGGCAACCTGTGCCAGTGTCTCCTCCCCACTTTCACTGCCAAGAATTTCTTCCTCATCTCCACTCTCAATCTCCCCTCTTCCAGCTCCAAGCCACTGCTCCTTATCCCATAAGCAGTCCCTCCTCAGCTTTCTTGTAGGCACCCTTCAGGTATGAGGTCACCCTGAAGCCTTCTCTCCCCTCAGCTCCTGCCTTCACACAGGCCACATATCTGCAGGTGATGGCAGCTGGGGAGCAGTGAGAGGAGAGAAGAGGATCTCCAGTTTCAAGTCCCCTCTGGGGAAGGGATCACAGAAACATTCAGATTGGAAAAGACTCTCAGGATCACCAAGTCCAATCAGTATCTCTACTCTACGCAGCTCAACATTAAACCATATCCTCAAGCACCACATCCAAAGACTTTTAAACACATCAAGGAGTGGTGACTCCATCACTTCCCTGGGCAACACATTTCCAGTGCCTGACCACTCTTGCTGGGAAACAAACTGTTCCTAATGACCACTCTAAACCTACCCAGTGGCAGCTTGAGGCCACCCCCTCTTGTTCTATCACTATTTACCTGCCTCTCCACAACTTCCTTTCAGGCAGCTGTAGACAGTGATGAGGCTTCCCCTCAACCTCCTCTTCTTCAAACTAAACATCCCCCAGCTCCCTCAGTTGCTCTTCATCAGATTCTCTAGGCCCTTCCCCAGCTTCCTTGCCCTTCTCTGCACTGGCTCCAGCACCTCCACATCTTTCTTGTATTGAGGTGCCCAAAGTTGAACACAACACTCAAGGTGTGGCCTCACCAGAGCAGCATCCAAGGGCACAATCACCTCCCTGCTCCTGCTGGCCACAGCATTCCTGATCCCAGCCAGGATGCCTTTGGCCTTCTTTGCCACCTGAGCACACTGCTGGATCACATTCAGCTGCCTGTGTATTACAACCCCAAGGTCTCTTTCTGCCAGCAGCTTTTCAGCCACACTGCTCCAAGCCTGGAGCCTCGTTTGGGGTTGTTGGGGATGTGTGCAGCTGTCCCCCCCACCCCAGTTACCTCAGCCATCTGCTGCTTCCTCTGTGCCTTGGTGGCCTCGGTGTAAGCATTGTGGTCTGTCTCAATGATGATCAGGTTGTTGCTCTCTGGATGAATGACAAATTTTCGAGGGGTGTACTGCAAGGGGAAAGCAACCTGGTTGAAGACTGCCCCCAGCTTCTCCAGTGCCAAAATCCTGGGGGACAAAAAAAGTGCAAACTGCAGTGAGCAAGGTGCAAAGAGAAGAAAAATGGGAGCTGAGATTTGTGCCTGTGCAAGGTGCAAAGAGAAGAAAAATGGGAGCTGAGATTTGTGCCTGTGTAAGGTGCAAAGAGAAGAAAATGGGAGCTGAGTTTTGTGCCTGTGCAA
>WAAF01002279.1:7355-28373 GCA_013400475.1 Tricholaema leucomelas
AATAATAATAATAATAAAAAACCAACCAAACAAAACAAACTATGTTAGTTGTAGTTGACAATGAAATCAGCACATTTAGGTTTAACTTAATCTCCTCCTAACTATTTCACAGCCAAATTTTCCAGTTATTAACTACTTTTATTTCTGAATTTTTCTAGTAACAATGTCATAAAATGTCATAAAAGCTTTTCTTTACTATTCTACTTGAACATAGAATATAGTTGCTGTTTTGAACATTCTACTTTTTCACACTCTAGACATTATTTCCTCTGGTCTGGCGAATTGTCATGGAATGAGTTGGACCTGCTGCTGTTATGCGTACAGTGCTGCCATCATGCCAGCTGCAAAAGTGAACACGCTAACTAGATCAAAGTATTATGATGCTTGAAGGTCAGATTGTAATATGGAAGGCTTCCTTTCCTGGTAGCTGCTTCTGGGTTCTGGGTTCTTGGTTGTTGGTTTTCTTTCTGATGGGATGGCAGCAGGACAAGGAGGGACGGGGGAGTAGTTTTCTAGCTTGGGCTTTTGGCTTGCTTGCTTTTGCTTGCTGCTGCTTTGTGCTGTACTTTTTCTGCAAATAGTCTAAGGTTGTTATGTGTTTTCATAGAATCATAGAATCAACCAGGTTGGAAGAGACCTCCAAGGTCACCCAGTCCAACCTATCACCCAGCCCTATCCAGTCATCTAGACCATGGCACTAAGTGCCATGTACTATGTTTATCTGATTTGGATAAGTAAACTCTGATGTTACCTCAGATTTTTTTTTGTCTCAGTCTTGAATTTTTGAGTGTTATTTTTCCCTCACATCTGAGTTGGGAAAATAAGCAGGTTAACCCACTGGCTCTGCTTGACCAGTATCATCCTGATTCAAACTATTAAACAAATAAACTTTAAAAAAATATCCTGTGCATTTTATTAAATTAGAGAAACAAACCCACCATTCTTTTGACTCAAAAGGTTTGCCTGTGGAGAATTCAAGTCAGTTCACAACTATACATCTCTGTTTCACAGATTTTTGGGGGCTTGTTTTGATGGGGTTTAGAAGTAGAAATACTTTTACAATCATATAGCTCTACATATCCGTGTACCTAAAACTAATGAAGGATGAGCTGTGAAATATCTGCCCACCTGGAGGCATTTAGATAAGGAAACAACCACTCTTACAGAGACCCCAAGAGCTGGAGACACCAAGATAAGGAAGCGAAGATGGCTACAGAGACCCCAGAATTGGCCAGAACTGACCAAGCAGTTTGGGTTCAGTGATAAGCTATTCAGCTCAGCACATTTACAGCCAAGAGGACAGTGCAAGGAAGGCTGTCACCTTCATCCTTAAGACCCCAGAGATCACCACCTGCATAAAAGATAAGGACTGTGAGCGGGCAGATGTGAAACACCCCTTGGAAGTACTTTGTATGTGTATAAACTGTCCCTGAATCTCTCATGAATATGTAATACGTAACGACATATAAACTGCAAGGTTGGGACCCAGAGTGTGCATGTTCTTTGACGGAGAGATCCCCTGTGCACCAGCATGCTTAATAAACATAACTGTTCTATAACCTTTGAGGTTATAAGGTTTTTTGATCTGGGTGTCAGTTTGGCAGGTTGTTGTGTTTTCTGACATAAGATTCTTGTGTACTTTGCAGTATTAAGCTTTTCTTTCGTGATCTATTTCAATCTAGACATACTGGCGACATCCCAATTATGAAAAGGACAGCTCCTCTTCTATTAAACCAGCAACATACAAATCTCGGCAATGTGTAAACTCAAGAAAGCAAAATGTGGTGAATGATCAGAAAGGAAAAAGAATTTTGTTGCATACCTTTTGTTTTAACATATTTGGGTTCAATGTAAAGACTATTGCAGATGTTAGTGCCAGCACCTACACTACCAAAAGTATGCACATTTTATTTCATAGTTACACAAAATACAGACCGAGTCAGGATGGATTACAGTATTATTGCTACTAGAAGAGAGCAGAAATCAACTTGTGGTTTACATGAAACTGATAAAAGCCACAAGGATGTGTACAGAAAGAGACATACTGAAGTTAGGAAAAAAGGAAATACATAAAAAAATTGTAAATTATATAGCAATTTTTAGAAAAATCCCACCTGCACAGACAGGATTTAAACTTTCTCTGCAGGTGATGCCATGGAAAATCTTCCCTGCTGTCAACAAAATATCTCAAGAAGGAGTCCTGTGGATTTCTTTACTGTTTCACTTTTACCTTAAGCAAAGTCATAAAGGAGTAGTTAAACTGGAATCTTTGACTCAAGCTTTTAGGAACAGTATTCTGCCACTGTCACTTCTAAAACATTTTTTTTCCAGAGATTGAATCTAAATATCCTCTCTTTTAGTTTAAAACCATTACCTCTTTATCTATCAAAACAGGCCTTGCTAAAAAAAAAAAAAGATTGCTCCCTTCTGTTTTATAGGTACATTTGAGTACTGAAAGGCCTCAATAAGGTTCCCATAAAACCTCTTTGTCTTCAGGCTGAACAATCTCAACTTTCTTGGCCTTTCATCAGACAAAAGACGTTCCAGCCTTGCAGATCTGCTGTCCCCTTTGTGGCCTTTCTCTGTACCTGCTCCAACAGTTCCATGACTTTTCTGTGATGAGGATTACAGAGATGGACTCAGCACTGCATGTGTAGTCTCACCAGAGTGGACTAGAAGAAGAAAATGCACTCCCTTGTGTTGTGGACAGGGAAATTAATTCATGTGAGATGATATTTTTCCAAAATTAATATTGTTTATTAATTTTGCTATTCAGAACTCTCACCACCCCCAACCACTAATATTAATAATATTTTGGTTCTTACACGGTCATGGAAACATTCTATGGATAATATCTAGATCTAGTAATAACCAGCAGAAGGTATAAACATTAACTGAACTGGAAGAGAAGATTCATGTGGTCAAATGCCACTTGCCCAGTAGATGGGTTCAAGCTCTTTCTGCTCTATGGCAGAAGGCAATAGAGAATTACAAAGAGGCTCATAAGCATTTACTTACAAATTATAATTACCCGACTAGCAGGGCTTAGCCACAGTCCAGACAGTGCCCAAATGCTTTCAGAGGACTCTGTCTTGTTGGATGTGGTACTTGATTCTTCCCAAGATATTTTCTGGGGAAAGGACGCAGACAATCTCTGACCCTGTCTCCTGGCTTCTTCTAAGCAGAACTATCAGATGTAGAGGCAGACGTCATGCAGTCTCAGCACACTGACCACACTGACCACACAGGCTGATCGTGTGCTGGCATCCAGGGTCTGCTCCTGGTAACTTGAGGCAGTGGAGTTTACTAGGCAAACAATTAGGCAGTGTGCAATAGCAGATCATGGCAGAAAAGCAGGGGAGCAAAAGTATGTTGTTTACCTGCATATCTCCTTTTATCAATGTGGGCTGAGATTAATTGCCTTTTGGATACAGAACAGCCAATCAGGATGGCAGTTAGCCAGACCTTACCATATTAGGCAAAGCCATAGGCTCGCTTTTCCCTAATTTGGGAAAAGCACAGGCCTTGCACAAGGCAGGCACAAGCTAAGTGTGTGTGCCTTGTTTACCACAGAAACCTGGGCAGGCCAGACTCAGTGGCTCCAGGTTCTTTTGTGTCCGTTTCCCACACTTGCCTCTCTGGTGCAGTAGAAAATTATGTCTAGGCAAGGCAGGACATACATAAGCCTATTTTGGGCCAATCAGGCCTACCATAACACTTTGACTTTTTAGCCTCGTTTCTTTTGATGTGACCCAGGATATATTTATCTTCCTGGGCTGTGAGCGTACACTGCTGGCTCATGTGTAGCTTCTCATCCACAGCATCCTCAAGTTCTTCTCCTCGGAGCTGCACTCAATTAACTCATCCCTCATTCTGTGTCAGGGGGTTGACCCAACCCAGATAAAGGACTGTGCACTTGGCTATGTTGAACCTCATGAAATTCATGAGGACTTAGTTGGACTTGATGATATTAAGAGTTTTTTTTAATTTCACTGCTTCTATGATTCTATTTTTCACACAGGCCTTATTCATGCTTATTCAGGTCTCTATAAATGACATCCTGCTGCTCAGGCATGCCAGCTACACCACTGAGTTTGATGTCATCTCTAGATTTGTTTCTCAGTCCCATAGTCTATGTTTTTGAACAATAATGGTACCAACATATACCCTGAGGAACACTGTTTTTCACTGATCTCCATCAGAACATCGAGCCATTTGTCACTACTCTGGAGAAGACCATCCAGACAATTATTTAGTCACCAAATAGCCCATTCATCAAATCCCTATCTCTTCAGAACATACTTTCAGAAAAGTATGTTGTGATGGGTTGTGTCAAAAGTTTTACTCTTCTCTTGTCCAATGTGTCACTCTGGTTTAGAGGGCCTCTAGGTTGCTCAGATACAACTTACTCTTGGTGAAGCCATTCTGACTGTCTCAAATCACCTCTCTGTCTTCCATATCTTAGCACATGGAAGATAAAAAGGCCTTAGCTTCTAGGATAATCTGCTCCATGATCTTTCAAGGCACAGAGGCTGTGTTGACAGACCAGTAATTCCCAGAGACCTCTTTTCTACATTCCCTCTTTTTCCAGTTATCGGGCACTTCATCCAACTCCCTGGATGTTTCAAATATCATGAAGAGTGGCTTGGCAAGTACATCAGACAGTTCCCTCTGAACTCGGTGATGTATTTGGTGAGGTACTATAAATTTATGCATATTCAGGTTTTGCAGGTGGCCTCAAATCCCATCTTCTTCTACAGTAGGAGTGACTTTGCTCTCTCAGCCTCTTCCTCAAGGTCCATTCAATTCAGAGATATGAGAAGAGAGATTGCCAGTGCAGACTGAGGAATAAATCCATTGAGCACCTCAGGCTTCTCCATATTTGTTCTTTCCAATTTACCAGTCTTGGGGGATGTGCTAGTTTGAGCCTAACTGGAATATTTTAATGAGAAAAATTAGATTATAGGCTGTGAAAAGGAAACAATGGTGACATCTACTTCACTCATAGGCTTGCTGAGATGTATAAAAACAAGAGCACAAAACACAGATAAGACAGAGTGGGAGAGTCAGAGTGTGTGGGTCACAGTTGTTGCCCTGGACTTCTTCTGTGTAATAATCCTTCTGCTTTCTACCACCCCCTGCCAAACCTCCAACCTCACCTTGCACGTAAGGCAAAATCTGGAATAAGGTAGAGGGGTGGAAAGAAGGTGGAAGTGTGGTTGGGAGCCTCTCCTGATGAGTCCGGTTTCTGGGAAAGGTGTTGTGTTTCTGTATTACTTTCAACTTGTATATTTCTGTATATAGCTGTATATATTGTAAATATATGCTTGTATATTGTGCTAAGCTGTGAATATAAAGCTTCATTCCTTAACTTTCAGCCAGATGAGTCTGGTTTGGGTGATTTCATACGGGGGGGCAGATAACTCCCAAACCATCACAGGAGATAAATTGTCTTTGTCCTTTTTCTTGCTGGCACACCTACAGAAGCCCTTCACATTGTTCTTCTCATATCTTGCTAAATTCAGGTTCAGCCATGCCTTGGTCACCCTGACTCCATCCCTATACAATGGGGTGGTGTCTCGATTTTCTTCTCAGTATACCTATGCATGTTTTGCTGTCTGTGCATTTCTTTTCTTGTCTTTTCTTGAGATAGGCATGTCCTTTGTTTTGACCAGAAGGTCTTGACTCAGTCATGCCTGTCTCCTGCCTTCCTAGCTTGACTTTCTACACCTGGTGATTATATGCCCTGTCTGCTCCCTTGTCCCAGAGGACCATTTCTCAGGGATTCCTATTGGCTAATTGTCAAAAGAATTGGAAGTTTGCTTTCCCAAAGTTCAGAGTCTTGACTTTACTTCTTTGTCTGATCATACCTCTTATGATATGGATTCCACCAGTGTGTCGTTTCTGCAGCTCAGGGCTGAAGTCACTTCAGCCACAGATAAAGCTAAATCTTGAAATCACTCTCCATTTAAAAGATTGTATTTTTTCTGGTTATTTGCTTCCTGAAGTTTGAGCTAAGTACACTTGGAACTGTTATGGAGGCAGGAATTAATTTGGCCGAGTCAGGAATTTATAAAAATAGAGTTATTTTATTTTCCTGAAAACCCACCCCCAGAACTATATACAGAAGATAATTTAGATTTAATTAGCAGGTTCGTCCTTACTTGGTTGAGAATATCTACACAATAGGGTGCCACAGGTAAACTTGACTAATTTGAAGTCAGGAGTTGGAAAAGGCTTGAGCTATTAAATATAGTGTTTCCCCACTATGAAATAAGGCTGAGCCATAAGCTACTCACGACAGAGCGTGCTGGCTTGAAAGAAGGATGATTCAAAGGTCTGTCCCGCGATCTTTTCAGAAACCTTCAGGGTCATTAAAGAGCGATAAAGCTGCACAATAAGGTGCTTAAGGTGAAGTCCTTCAGAGCTTGTCTTCGGAGTGTCAAAGGCTCTCTGTATAGAAGATATGCAGGCGGGTGGGAAAAAGTAGGGTTTTTTTTGTTTGTTTGTTTGTTTTGTGAGTACTTCAGTGTTTGGACATGTATTAGATATCCTTATTTATGGTCCACTGAATCTAATCTCTATAGTACCCTAGACACAGATTTTGTGAACTCATATCGACTTCAGCATTTGACTTACAGCCACCCCCGGTATCAGTAAGATACATCTTGTGATACAACTCACTGATAGAGACTAATTCCCAAGTGTTTTCACAATAAAATCCATCAGAAGGGAAACTCTTTTCACAAGGTAAACTACTTTCACAAAGTAAAAAACTGCTTTAGAGATGTAGCTTCATGAGATTTATCTACTGCAAATTACATTTAAAGTAGAAACAAATGTATTTGCCTTATATTTTAATAAAATAACACCTCACTACAGATGCTATGCATCTGTCCAGCTCTATAAGATGAAACCCCTCTGGGTCAGAAGAAGGACCCTGAAAATTACAGACCCGTCAGCCTGACCTCAGTGCCATGAGAGATAATGGAACAGATCATATTGAGTGCAATCACACAGCACTTACAGGATGGCCAAGAGATCAGACTCAGCCAGCATGAGTTTATGAGGGGCAGGTCCTGTTTGAACAACCTCATCTCTTTTTCTCACCAGGTGACCTGCTTGATGGACATGAGGAAAGCTGTGGATGTAGTCTACCTGGACTTCAGCAAAGCTTTTGACACTGTCTGCCATAACAAACTCCTGACAAAGCTGGTAGCCCTTGTCTTGGACAGGGGCACTCTATGCTGGGTTAAGAACTGGCTGGATGGCCGAGCTCAAAGAGTGGCGGTGAATGGAGCCACATCCAGTTGTCAACCAGTCACTAGTGGTGTGGCCTAGGGATCAGTGCTGAGCGTAATCCTGTTTAATAGCTTCACTGATAAGCTGGGTGAGAAGACTGAGTCCACCATTAGTAACTTTGCAGACAACACCAACTTGGGAGAATGTGTTGACCTGTTAGAGGGCAAGAGGGCTCGCAGAGGGACCTGGACAGGCTGGATAGATGGGCACAGTCCAATGCCATGAATTTTAACAAGTCCAGCTGCAAGGTATTGCACTGTGGCCGCAACAACCCCAAGCAGTGCTACAGGCCAGGACAGAGTGGCTGGAGAGGGACCTGGGGGTGTGGTTGACAGCCAACTGAATATAAGCCAGCAGTGTGCCCAGGTGATCAGACAGGCCAATGGCATTATGGCCTGTATCAGGAACAGTGCAGTCAGTGGGACCAGGGAAGTCTTTCTGCATCTGTACTCAGCAATGGTTAGGCCACACCTTGAGTACTGTGTCCAGTTCTGGGCCCCTCTGTTGAGGTGCTTGAATGTGTCCAGAGACGGGCAACGAGGCTGGTGAGGGGACTGGAACACAGCGCCATGAGGAGTGGCTGAGAAAGCTGCAGTTGTTCAGCCTGGAGAAGAGGAGGCTCATGGGAGACCTTAATGCTCTCTACAACTACCTGAAAGGAGATTGTAGCCAGGTGGGGGTTGATCTCTTCTGCACTAAGCATATGAAACTGCTGAACTCTCCATCTAGGATTAAATGATCCCATATTGCAAGAAGAGGCTACAAATTGGAGGACAAGAATCTGGAGAACAGCCCCTTGGAAAGAATCACAGATTATTTGTGTTGTAAAGGGCATTTGAAGGTCATCTACTCCAAGCCACTTGCATTAAACAGGGATATATCCCACTAGATCAAATTGCTCAAAGCTGCATCCTGCCTTACCTGGACTGTTTCCAGAGATGGAGAATCCACCACCTTTTTGGGCAACCTGTGCCAAAGTCTCAACATTCTCAGCATAAAATATTTCTGCTTTAGAGATGAATGTTTGGGCTGATGGAAGGTTGAATATGACCCAATTGTGCACTGCATCAGCCAAAAGGCCAGTCATGTTCTGGAATGCATCAGGTACAGCTTCACTATCTGGCTGATAGCGGTGATTGCAATGCACCCAGGCAGCCCCACCTTGAGCCCTGTGAGCAGTTTTAAGCATCTCAGTTAAGAAGGATGCAAAACTGTCAGACTGTGCCCAGAGAAGGGAGACCAAGATAGTGAAAGACCTTGAGGGTAAGACTTGTGAGAAGAGGGTGAGGACATGTGGTTTGGAGAAGAGATAAAGTGGTCTAACTTGGACAAGAGAAAGCTGACATGACTTTATTGCTAAGGAATGGATTTCCAGGGAAGACAAGGGAGGGGGAGGGAATAAAGAATAATTCAGAAAGGTAGGGAGGAAGAGAGAAAGAAAGAGAGACCACGGTGCACAAAAAGGTGATACATTTCTTTGAGGTGGAAGACACACTAAGAGAGGAGTCCCAAAGCCAGGTTGTTTAGTTCCCAGAAACTGATATGATAGTGGTAAACACAAAGATAAAAACGGTATGTGTTTCCTCACCTCACTTTTCAGCCTTCCATTATACCCTGCTGCAGACATTCATCTCTGCAAAGATGCACTACATGAGGAGGGAAATTGTCATCCTGGAAGCTCTTTCCTGCCACTGCTCCTGCAGTGCTTGCAGAGAATGCAGCTCAACCTTTCTCTCTCTCCAACTTACTTCTTTCCTCTCTTCTGTCCCTCCCTTCCTTCCCTTCCACAGAATGGCGGCCAACAGTGTGGGGTTTAGTTTTCATCTTCTCCTGACTCAGTTTTATGTAGCCTCATCTAGGCAAAATTGCTTTAGCTGTAAAGTTGGTCTGGACAATGTCCAGAGGATCCTTCTAATACCTTCTAGTCTGTTATTCTATGACTCTGTGAGGAGGGGAGAGGCACCAGCCCCTTCTGCTCTGGCCATCTGATTTGATTGATAGATAGTTTGAAGAGGCAGGAATTATAAAAATAGAGTTATTTTATTTTTCCCAAAACCTCCACCCCAAAACTACATACAAAACAAGTTAATTTTTATTTACAGGTTCTAACTCTTGCATGGAATTTTCACAATGATGCTTATGGACAATTTTGATAATTTAGGAATGTCAGAAAATGGAAAAGGCTAAGCCACAAAATAGCTTTAACCCACTTAGAAACCAGAGGCAGAGCAGAGAGCCTAGGAAAAGGAAAATTTACTCATGAGGGCAAAATGGGAATCTGGAGACAGTCTCTGGATCTCCTTTGTGGCAGCTTCTGGAAACTGCAAGTTATAATCCAATTTGGGAGCTATGCCAAAGTCAAAGTGTCTGCAAATGCAGCTTCCAGGAAGCAGATCTCATAGAGCAGCACTGCCTTAGCAGTGCAGGGACAGCCGCACTGCTGCTGTGTTCCTGCCAACAGCGGCAGTTTGCGGCAGAGGCAGGGTCCTGCTAGCTCAGGTGTAACTAGCAGGAATCCAGGGTGTGTAGGTCCCAGTAAAAGCCAGGACGGGGTGCTGCAGGGAAACCTCTAAAATGGATCAAAATTGACCTGCACGCGCTTTCTGGTCACTTTGTTTAAAGTCTTTCCTAGACAATGTGTCCAGCACCAATGCATAGAACCCAGCCAATCCAAGTCCCAGGTTCCAGCACAGGCTTTCCCAAGAGTGAGTAAGACATGTGGGACCTTTCCCTGTTCATGCCTGCAGAGGGAGGTAAAAGCAGTTTCATGCCTTTGTCTTACCCCATTCAAACTTCTTCAAACAGAGGTGGGGGAGGAGAGTTTGGAGCACCCTGCGACACTGTCAGATTGCATTCATGGTCCAGAGCAGCCCCTAACTGTTGTGGAGGCAGGGAATTAATGAGGCCAAGTCAGGAATATATATAAAAATAGAGTTATTTTATTTTCCTGAAAACCCACCCCCAAAACTATATACAGAAATTAATTTAGTTTTAGTTAGCAGGTTCAGTTGGTTGAGAAGACCTACAAGGATACCATAGGTAGATTTGAGTATTTTGGAAGTCAGAAGTTGGAAAAGGCTTAAGCTATTAAATATAGCATCCCCCTTATTAATATAAGGCTGAGCCAAAGTTACTCACAGGTGAGTCAGGCTGGCTGAAAGGAAGGGCAGTTCACGTGCTTGTCCCTTCGCTGACTTTCGGAAGCCTCTGAGGATCGTTAAGGACTTTAAAGCCTGCATAAAGGGTGCTTAAGGTGGAAGCCGTCCAAAGCAGAGACAGCCCTGTCCCTCGGGAGCTTGTCCTTTGGAGCACCAGGGGCTCCTTCTGCAGAAGCTATCCAGGTGGGGGAGAACTCTTAAGACGGGAACCCCAAGGTGGAAAGTCCCCCCAATATTTATACCCTTCCTAGACAAAGAGCCAAGTTACCACTTCCTAGGTGCAAAGACCACAGCCAATCCCCAGCCCGATTGCAACATGGGCACTGCACAGGGCACCCCTAGTGACAGAAGGGCCCCTTGTTCCCCCCCCTTCACACCTGCAGGGTTGGGGGGGAAACAGGACTTTTTGCACCTTTTCCTCTCCCATTGAAACCACAGAGGGAGAGGAATTTTTGCGTATACAGGACTCCAGGACACTAACTGCCTTCAAACTCACCACAGACCTCACAGGAGACTGTGCTAGCTCACCTGTCACCTCCATCAGCAAATTCTCACCAGCCAGCACATCTCCTCAGGTGGGGATCTAGCATTCTAGAGCATCTTCTACATGGTCAGACAGATCAACATACCCTGTTGGAGCAGGTACAGAGGAAACCACAACAAAGATGCCAAGGCTAGAAGCCCTCTGTTATGAGACAGGGTGAGGGAGTTGGAATTGTTCAGCCCAGTAAAGAGAAAGCTCCAGAAACCTTAATGTAGCCTTCTAGCACTTAAAAAGGCAGATAAGAAAGATGGGGTCATTTCATCAGTGCATGTTGTGACAGGATGAGGAATGATGGTTTTAAAATAGAAGAGGGATATTTAGACTAGAAAGAGGGAGTAAATACTTTCCGGTGAGGATTTTGAAACACTGCCCAGTTTGCCCATAGATAGGTGGTAGATGCCCCATCCTGGAATCATTCCAGATTAAGGTTGGATGGATTACTGATCGATGTGCTCTAGTTGAAGATGTTCTTGCTGACTACAAGGGGTTTGGACTTAATGACTTGTAAATATCCCTTCCATCCCAAACCATGATTCTAAAGCCTCCTGTGGTGATGAAATGGAATCATGGAATCATAGAATGCTTTAGGTGTAAGGCACCTCAAAGATTATCCAGTTCCAACCGTCTGCCATAGGCAGGGACAAATCCCATGATAACGGGTCACTCAAGGCCTCATCCAACCTGCTCTTGAACACCTCCAGGGAGGGAGCATCCACAGCCACCCTGGGCAACCTGGTCCAGTGTCTCACCATCCTTTCCCAAGAAAGAACGCTTTCCTAACACCTAGTTTGAATCTCCCCTCTTCCAGTTTAAACCCATTAACCCTCATCCTGTCATTACAAGATCTTGTAAATAGTCCCTCCCCAGCCTTCTTGTAGGCATCTTGGCCTTTTAACACCTTTCTCCTGCTGGGAACTAACTTGTTCACCTCCAAGAAATTTCTTGACCAAGGAAATTCAGCATGACTGTTTTGCCGTGTCTTTCAGCAGCCAGATGTTAGCTCAAAGCAGGGCTCAGTGCATCCTGCTTCAGTAACCTGAACATTAATTATGCACCCAAAGAGAGCTGCTAAAGGCACTCAGCACCATCTGTGGTGCAAGACAGGTATCAGCAGAAGGGATGCACTGCAACTCCTGATCTTCCTGTGCCATTGTAAGAATTCATACAACACAGAGCTAGATGTCTCAAAGGTCCAAATGAAGAACTGGTGTGCTGGTTTCAGGCTAATTGGAATATTTTAATGAGATAAATTAGATCATTGGTTGTAAAATAATAATAATACTGATAAATTCTGTATTATTCATTAGTTTGCTAATGAAATAGGGATAAAAAGCTAAAATGTTAATTCTGTTGCTTCTGCCTCAGAACCCTTGCTCCTTTCACTTTGCCTTCGCTTCACTTTTCTTCTGGTGAGGAAGAGAGGGAGAGAGAAAGAGAGAGAGGGGGAGAGAGAGAGAGAGGCTGGCTTTAAGCCCCCCATCTGGGCAGTTTCTCTGGGAGGGAATTTATATTTTTGTATTATTTCTAATTTGCATATACTCATAAATGCTTGTAAATACATTGTGTACATATTCTTGTAAATTTCATTTGCTGTAAATATAGCTTTATCTTATTTCCAAGATGTCTGAGTTGGTCTGGTAAATTCCAATTGTGTGTGTGTGTGTGTGAGTGAAATTCCTAGCCCAACAGATGTAGGAAGATGAGAGACACAAGGACGGTTGGTAATGGGGTCTTGAACAGGCAGGGCAGAACTTTGTTATATTCAACCTTGGGGAGTGGAAGCAGGGGAGGTGTTAAGTGGGATTTTTGCCCAGACTGTGGTAAATTGCCCTGTGCACAGAGAAGGTACAGTGAAGGTTATTCCAGCAGGTGAAGATTGTGATCACCTGAGGAGCCCCCAACCCAGCAACCCATTTCTAGAAGATTCCTGAAAAACAAACTGTACATAACAGCCAATTAACACAGAAGGTGGGGTAACCAGCCTTGGAGGGGGTGGGGTATGGTTGTGTATGAAAGAAGGAGCCAACAGATTAGTGGGTGCTCTCAGAACCTGTGATTCTGTGAATCTTGTACTGGGTCATTTGTAGGATGCTCTAGATAATGTCATTTGTAGCTGCAGACCAAAGTCTATAATGCTGTTCATTCCCATCTCACAAGCTCTCCTTCTGTTTGTAGTCATAAATGCTTTTTAAGTCCAGTAAGAGTTGTTTCTTGTTCATTTCTCTACACTTATACTCTCTCTGCAACCAGGGAACTAACTAGGATCTTCTCAGATGCTCTGTCTACATTGAAAGAGTAGATCCTTGAAGAAGTTACCTAACACAGACTTGGTGTTAGGAAAGATGCATTTTTCACCTGACACATACTGTCAGAAGCACAAACACAGCTCTGCCACACCTCCAGTATTCAAGCCTTCACTTCCGTACCACAGCACTACCTGTCTGAGTCATCTTAGATTTTTCAGCATCACTTTTATGACAACCCATGTAAAATATTCATGCCCTGTAAATTGATTTTAAATAGCAATGTGTGTAAAGTGAGAGATTTTGATTGAAGAATACCACATAACCAGGTCAAAGGTCAGGGGTTTCATTCCATGTTTGTAAAGGAACAAAATTCTAGGCATTGATCAAAAAGATTCATCTGAATAAACTGAAGCAAACCATCAACCTGCTCTTGTGCAAACAGGACTGTGTGCTGGGCTGTATTATCAAGGTGGAAGGATGTCTTGGTCAGGCTGTATCTGAAATGTTGCATAATCCTTTGCACCTCCACAGGCAAGACAGACTCACAGATTGGAGAAAGTCTAGAGGAGGGAAGGTCACTAAAATAAGGAGTTAGAACACAGTGCCTATGAGAAAAGGTGAGAAATTGTTTAGCCTGAAGAAGAGAAGGATTGAGGTGTATCAAACTGCAGTATTCCATAAGCAAAAGCAGAGTTACAGAGAAGACCATTCCTCCTCTGAAGAGCATAGAAAAAAAGGACAAGGACAACAGACACATGTTTCTGCAGTGGGAGTTCAAGTTCCACATAAGAAAATAAACCCTCTTGTCCTACAATGTGAACAGTTATATGGGAGTTTTTGCAACCCAGGTGCAGGACCCACCTTGGCTTTGTTGAATCTCATAGAACTTGACCTCACACATCAGTCCAGATCATTCACATCCCTCTGCATCCCTCTGTTGAACCCTTGAACAAATCAACACTCCTTTCCAGCTTAGTGTCATCTGCAAACTCACAGAGGATGCCTCGATCCCCTCATCTACATCACCAGTGAAGATATTAGAGAACTGCCCACAGTAATGAGTCCTGGGGAACACCATTTGTGACTGGATACCAACTGGATTTAACTCCATTCACCACTACTTTCTGCGGCCAGCCATCCCACTTCTTTATCTGGTGAAGCAGCCACCCATGCAAGCCACAAGCAGCCAGGTTCTCCAAAAAGACTGTGGTATACAGCATCAAATGCTTTACTAAAACCCAGTTGTTTACTAAATGCCATCCACAACCTCATCCACTAAGTGACAACTTTATTGTCTGTGCAGCAAAGTGGTTAGCACATTTTCAACTTCAAGGGTAACAAATACTCAGAAAAAAAAAAAATTCCTGTTATTTGTTGTGTGCAACTTTATTTCATCTTAGAAAATTGTTTTCAATGACTCTGTATAGTGAATGAGTTACCTCCTGTTAGAGTATTTTCCATGCAGTTATGAACATTTCATTCCTAAAGATAATTTCAGCTTAATCATCTCTATGAAATGGGGAGCATTAGTGGAATTTAAAGAAAATCCTTCTTCAACTTCCACAGTTTATTCTGTTTGTTCTCCTCTACAGGATCTATATCAGCTGCTTGTGTATTGCATAGTGGCATGTGTTTCACACTTGAATTTTTCATCTTGGAATAGAACTTCATTAAGCTGCTAGTTAATTTTTCCAGTTTCTTCCACTAAAGGAAATGTTATTAAGTAAAGTGGGGTTGTTTACTGGACTAGTTTCACAAGGAGAGTTTGGAATGCATTGAAGTTTTTTTGGTCAATGTTGTAGTGATCCCTCAACCAGCTCAGGGATCTAGCATATCCCTATGGGGTAAAAAGCATACCAAGCAACAATACTAACTATTTTTGGAGGTAGTGTATTCTGCCTCTTAACAAGGCTAGTTGGTTTAGTCTTGGCTCTGCACTTGGTGCAGTGCTATTGTGGGTAAAAGTTAGTTCATATTTAAACTTTAATAAGAGTTATGAATATAGATTTTTTTTTTCCTTGCTTTACTTGCAGAGATTTGGATGGCGCAGATGTTACATGGAAAATCAGCTTTGTACAAAAGACAGAAGAACCTTTTTAAAACAGTACAATAGTGCTGAAGCACTCCAGTACAGACATTTTGGATTCAGATTCCACCTCTAAGGAAGCACAAGGCTTTATTCTGAGGCGTTGTTCTTTCTTCTGTGAAGGACCTCTCTATATTTCAGTCAGTCATGTGCTTGTTGGAAAATCCACAAAGTTCTCTCTTCAATGGATTTTTGTTTTCCTGCTCTCTGTGTGAAAACTTTCTATTATACACTGAAAGGACTGCACATCATCCTTTATAAGAAAGGACTTTCTTTTTTTTTTTTTTTTTCTTTTTTTTTTCACTTGAAGAGGGAATTTAGATGCCCATCTACAAAGGAGAGTTCAAAGATATTTATATCTAAATCTCTGAAAGTCTTTCTGGTGTTTTAAATCCACTTTTGCCTCACCCACGAAACTACAGATTCCTTCTTTATTCACTTGTCCACTCTGAATCTTGCAGTCATTTTGTTTTATAAATGGCTGTCATCAGTTAAAAGGTTCCATATCTCATCTCAGCAACACTTATTTCTTTGATGCTTATATCTCCACTTACAAATTCTGGCAAGATTTCGAAAAGCATTTCTATGTCTGCTTCCCCTTGATCATGGAAGAAGCTTTGTGTGCTAGAGTTTTCATTAAAGAACTGCCCCATGAGGCTTTTGAGATTCTTAAATATACAGGGCTCTTTGTGGATAATTGGAGAAGTCGTGTTCAATTGCATTCTGAATAATATGACTGAAATAACCAATAGAAAATTGCTGCAGAAGCATAGAAAGATAAATGGAAAGAGCAGAATTGACGTTCAGATTCAGTACAGTAGGAAGATTCAGAAAGTTCTCTTCTGAATCAAGAAGAGAATGCTTTCATTCATTTATACTGGACCTTATTGCTTCCTATATCCTTACGAAGTACTCTCTCTGGGATGGCTTTTATTTCTTTTACAGGGTATATCTATAAAAGTCTGTTTGTTACAAAAACTATGGCTTAGATCTCTCAAAAGGGGGTTCTCTGGAATAAATATCAGGTAATATTTCTATGTGGATAAAGTGCTTTGTTGTACATATGCAAACCAGAAAATTAATTGTCCTTACTACATAAGGTTAGTCAGATTGCATGTTTTCTTAACTGCCTGACCAGTTAGAGGTGAAAATTCTTTTCTACTTTCTTTGTTTCTGAAAATGGAACCTATATTACCTCTGTGCCCGCAAAAAATGTTCAAATAGTAGGACATCTCAAAGTTATTTCTGATATTCTTTATCCTAGTTAAAAAAAAAAGACAGGTATTCTACTAAACTAACAGATCCAGTGGTTAAGCTGAAGAACAAATAATGAATTGCTTGTCAGAAACAGCACAGAAGAGAAGGTGGAAAAATGAAATCCATTCATTCACAGATACAGTATTTGTAGCTGTTCATGTTATAGTTCAGCAAACATTCTGATGGGGAAAAATGTTCATTCTACTTGTGGATCTGGGATAAATTCCAAAGGATAAAGGATATAAGTCAGCTGAATAAGTAAAATGTGTTATATGCTGCATGATTCAGATAATCAGATCAGAATACTAACAGTGAGGAATGTCTTTTAAATCAACATTTAATGCATAAGCTAATTGGTTAATAGAAAAAAAAAACCCCTCTAAAAATGTATTTAAGTTCTTCATGTTTTTAAACCATTCTGTAATAATTTTAACTCAATGTTCCTCATTCAGAAGGAGTAAAGAAATAAAATTTTGTCTCAAAGTCTTCTCCCCTCTTTGTAGCATATTCCATCTGAAGGTATATAAATATTATCCAGGCACACTCAGACAGGGATACAACCCTGAGCAAAGATTTCTTCCTCCCAGGCTGTCTCCTCAGCAACAAGAAAACAACTTATGAGATCATGCAGGACTTCTAGAATTTGATGTCCACCCTGTAGCACTCCTGTGGCACTTGCGGTCACCATTTGAGAAAATACAAAGTATAACTTAGAACAGCTGGTAAAGGAATGGCGGCAAGAAGCCAGTCTGTCTGAGAAGTACTAAGCTCTGATCACAGAACTATGAATGTAGCTACACCTCCTCTTTAAGATAAAACTTTGTACTCAGAGCTCCAGTAAATGCTTCCATAATCCTTAGGGCAAGACTGAATATTTGTATCAAGAGCAAAGCTTTAATGAGAGGAAATATTCAAGAAAAGGTGAGTTTTCTTCAACTGCTTAAATATAACTATTTTTATGGTCAAGTGGTCAAATTACTTATTTGCCAGCTACAGTTCCTGGTGTTAGCTATCAGGGGCCTCTGTGTGGTTTTTTGGGCCAATCCAATGACTTGTAAAAAGTCCTAAAAGCATGAAATAGGATACAAGATTATTTTTTCCTTGTCACGGTGAAAGAAGTTCTTAAATAATGAGATCTGCAGTGCTGCACTATGTGACTGTGCTGGGCAGGAGAAAGGAAACATGTGCTCTCTTCCTTCTCCTGTTACCTTGCTTTACTGCAAGAAAAAGCAGGCTCATGGGTTTACGGAAAGCTATGAAAGGGCTGGTGATAAAATCTTCATTATTCATTTCCAGTGTTTAAGTGCCACAATGTGCAGTCAAAATGTTTTCCTGACATCTCTCTGCAGCCCATATGGCTTCCTAATCATTAAAAAAAAAAAAAAAAAAAAAAAAAGGAAAGAAAGACACATCCCCAGAAACCCACAGAGCAAAGATTGTTGCTAATGATACAAAAGTATATGCAAATGTGAGCCAAGAAGTAACTTCTCCCATCCTTCTCCTGCCAAAAAAGGTGAGGGGGAAAGTCCCTTCTTGCACCAAAGTAAACACAGAAACGTTTACGGATGACTCTCCAGGAGGCATAAGATGGTTTTGGTGTATGAGGA
The DNA here is from genome assembly GCA_013400475.1 of Tricholaema leucomelas. Taxonomy (NCBI): domain Eukaryota; kingdom Metazoa; phylum Chordata; class Aves; order Piciformes; family Lybiidae; genus Tricholaema lacrymosa; species Tricholaema leucomelas. Next base: position 25,556 of record WAAF01002279.1, read on the forward strand.
CTTTTTTTTCTCCCCCTCTTGGTTGACAGAAAAGTAAACACTGCCTCTTTGCTTTCAGGGGACCCTTGCCCAGGAGCATCCCTATCAACATCCAGCAAGTGATGCAGGAAACATCAAGACAAATGAAAACCAGCCAGACACCAGTTAACTGCTATGTTAGTGGAAGTTTCCCAGCAAAACAAGTTTGTGGAGAACATCAAGCGGGTGAAAAAGGTGAGATGTTATTAACACATTGTTATTATGAAGGAGTATGCCAGAAACCTGCAATGTAAACATCAAATTCAGCACAGGGAAGTGATGAAGCAGCTACCTGACATGCAAAGCCTGCATCTGCGGCCCCTCCTCTGACCCACAGACTTTGAACTCAAGGGCAGCTCTGCACCTCACCAAACATGAAACACAGATACTCCAGGTTTGAAAAAATCAACAGAAAGGAAGAAAGAGCATATCAAGAACCACATATACCACATGAGGCAAAAACGCAGAGAGAACTCTTGCAGGATTCATATTTATTCGAGTTATGTAATAATTTTAAAACACAAATTTTGCAAATTATCCTCTCTTATCCTAATCTGATGCTGTCCTTTGCTGCTCAGTGGTTGAAAGCTTTGTCTGCACTTCCTATCCAGCCTATTTTATGCATTTATTTGGGTTTATTTTTCAGGAAGGTATTTAAATGAGAAGTGTTTTTATTGCCTTTATTTCCATGTGATTGTTTATTCTCTATGTGAATGTAAACTGTTGATTGTGCTCCTGCATTTCATAACTTTGAAATCGTAAGGCACTGTTAATTAAAATAAAATTGTGCAGTTCATAAATTCTCATATAGATTCGACTACTTCAGCCATATTAAAACAAAACCAAACAAACAAAACCAAACCAAAATGGTGACAACAACAACAAAACCTCAATGAAATTAAAAAAACCAAACAAACAAACAAACAAACAAACAAACAAACAAACAAACAAACAAACAAACAAACAAACAACTCCCCAAAGCAATCTGTTAATACAGAGAAACATTGCTGAAGTTGTATTACACATTATGACAGCTCCTCCCTGGCCAGCATTTTATACTGTTATGATAATTTGCTCTGCAAAACAAGCATGTGGGCACATACGGCATCCCATTATTTCTTTTGCTTTCTTGGAGTCAGACCCTGTTATCACAGGTGCATTTTCTGGCTGCCTTCTCTTTCTGTGTAAATGAACACTGACATCCTCCCACCCCTGGGAAATGCTCGCCACCTCTTCCTTGCAAATGTTGTCCAGTGCAAATGATTCCCCTGCAGCACATGGCAATTCTCTTCTTTTGCATTCAGTCAGTTGTGCTAGCAGCCTCAAGTTGCCTGTAATTGCCCAAATGCACATTTTACAGCCGTGATGCAATTAATTGCAATTTAGTGTGCAATTAAACCTCCTTCTGCCAGGTGCTCTCACATCAGGACCATACTTCATCAGGCACGGCACAGGTGGATCCGCCAGGTTTTGGAAATACTGGCTTCTCACGTTCTGCTCACAGTTGATGGTGACAGTCAACACACGTCTGCTTTCATTGCCTTTTTCCTCATCATCACCACAAAAGAAGAGATCATGGTCACATACGTACCAGGAGAGGCCTTGCATAATTCATAAAACCTTTTCACATATAGATTACTCTTGGTGCACATCCAGTCCTCAATACTGAGTGAGGTCTGATTCACAACTGTCTGACAAACTGCAGGAGAACTGTTGGCTGATCAGCTGCACACTATAGTAGGCAGCATTGCTCAGATTTCTAGCAGCATCTTCTTCTAGCAGAACCACTTTAATGGATGTAACTGTGAAATGAAGGAATGACTCAAGGTTTATTTCTGAGAGCTGGCTTGAATCATTGTACAGGGTTAACCGTCCAGGGGAAGTGACCTTGAATCTGACCCTAGGTGGTCTTGACCCTTCCCCAGGGGTGGGTCTGAACACTACCAGGTGATGGTTAGCCCACTCCCCCTTCCTGTCTAAAGGTCTATAAAAGCAGGGGGGCTTCCTGTTTCTTTCTCTCTCTCTCTGCTCCCTGCCTCCCTGCTTACCAGCATCACCATCCTGTTCCTGGTTCTCTTTGTTTTACCACGTGGCCATCACCCACAAGGCAGACAAACCCTTGCCACCAAAATTGGATTGTATTTACACATTTTGTATTTGTTTTTCCTTCCCTATACCTTTTGTAACTTCCCTACCTCAGATATCTTTTTAAGTTATTATTAAACCTTTTTTTCCTTCTTATTAACTTCCACATCAGAATGAGATTACATATTTGGGTGTGCTTACCTTTTCCCCTTTCTATATCTAATTCCTTTCTTTTGGGAAAGGAGGGAGAAGAGTATTCTGTAAAATTGTTATTGGTTCTAACAAATACATTGAGTGTCTGGGAACTTAAATTAGAACTGAGACAATTATATCACTGCATAACAACAGTATTATTCTTTGCTTCTCAATCTTCATCAGAGCCATAGATCAGTAAATATTTCCACGTCTGGTTTAGATCACATTGCATCCAGTGGGTGTTGAGTTCTTAATAAAATGTACAGTAGGTCAATCAGAACAACAGGATGTTACCAGTTTGTTCCTGACACTGTCTCGGACTTTGCCTATTTGATTTTCATAAACAGAATCACAGAATCATTCAGGTTGGAAAAGACAATTGGGATCATTGTGTCCAACCATTATCCCTACTCTACACAGTTCACACCTGAACAATATCCCCAAATATCACATCGAAAGAAATTTTAAACACATTCAGGGCTGATCACTCAACCTCCTCCCTGGGCAGCCTGTTCCAATG
>WAAF01002280.1:3128-14934 GCA_013400475.1 Tricholaema leucomelas
TGCTAGGTTGGACTGGATGATCTTGGAGGTCTCTTCCAACCTGATTGATTCTATTCTGTTCTATTCTATTCTAACTACAGCCTTACCAAAATTGAAAATTACTGAAAAACAAAGGAAAAGAAGACAGGATTCCAGGGAAGGTTTTTAGGTAATTAATTCACTCTGAAAGAGGTAAAGCACTGTCTCCGAGTAATAGTAACCAACTATTGAACGCTTTGAGAAAAGTGATTATCGCAACCATTGCTCCAGTGAATAGCTTGGTGCAGATTTACCAGTCTGAAAGCAGATGAACACTACATCAGTACACTTCAGTTCTTCACCTGAGAAAGAGTCACTGTGGATTTTTTTTTTTTTTTTGTTAAGCATAAAAGAATTCATGTTTGGTCAGTGTGGTCACAGTATTCCAACATGAAATGCCCATGTACTGTTACCATGAATGGCAGGTAAGAATAAGAAGCTCTTATGCCAATGATTTTGAACATAGACTGTTGGCTGTTTTAGTGGGAGGTGTCTCTGTCTATGGCAAGGGGTTGGCTCTAGATTATCTTTAAGGTCTCTTACAACCTAAATCATTCTATGATTCTGTAACACATAATCTGATCCTTTTTAATTTCCAGAGGGTTTTCTTTGTCATTCAGGTAATGATCCAATGTCACGTGTCTAGTTTACCACAGAATCACTGAGCAGCCTCTCCAAATAAGTTTTAAAGAACTTCCAGCATGGAGATTCCACAACTTCTCTGGGCAGCTTGTCCCAGTGCTTAACCACCCTCACTATGAAGGAGTTTTTCCTCCTTTTATTTTCATACATTCATATATTTTCTCCTTGTATTTTTTCTCCTCATATTTTCATTACAACAATTCATGTCTGCTTCCTCTTGCCCTTTTGCTGTACATCTCTGCAAAAGCTTACCTGTCTCCTAAGTAACTTTCCACTCGTTTGGCAAGGACTGCCGTTAGAGCTGCCTTTACATTTCCCTCCCTCAGCCTAACCAAACTCAGCTCCCTCAGTAACTCCTACATGTAATCAGGCCTCCAAAGTTTCTTCATGTCTCTCTGTTAAACTCAGTCCAATCTCGTTTGCATTCTGAGAACAAAACTCATCACAACAATTTAGGTATGGACTCAAGAGGCCCATTGGAAGGAAATAATCAGTCCCCTAAGATCTAATTCTTGGCCATCATTAACATCATTGCAGTTCTGATTTCTGTGATAGATCTGGTTATTGGGACACTGTGAAATCAGCTATAAATTGGAAAATAATAAATACTAAGTAGTAAGTTGAAGATGATTCAGTAAAAAAATGATTTGTCATAGCTGTAGAATGTAGCTAAGAGATTTTTCATTTTAACATACATTCTTTCTCCTAAAAATGCCACACCTGTGGGAAAATAAAGCTTTGTTTTTTTCAGTCTGTAGTCTGAATCACTGATAGACTTTAACTCAAGAATATAAGCCAACTTGTAATTCTTTGCTTTGACAAAAATGGTAACCTGAGGTGTGATAAAACAGGTGAAAATGGAATCAGGACCCTCTAGCCTAATTTGAAATTATAGAATCACAAAATCATTCAGGCTGGAAAAGATCTTTGAGATCATCATGTGCAGCCTATTACCCAACATTATCTAATCAAGTAAACCATGGCACCAAGTGCCACATTCAGTCTCTTTTTAAACACTTCCAGGGATGGTGACTCCAACACCTCCCCAGGCAGCCCATTCCAATGCCAATCACTTTCTCTGTCAAGAACTTCTTCTTAACATGCAGCCTAAAACTGTCCTGGTGCAGCTTGAGACTGTGTCCCCTCATTGCCTGGGAGAAGAGAGCAACGCACATCTGGCTATAATCTCCCTTCAAGTAGTTATCGATAGCAATGAGGTCTTCCCTGAGCCTCCTTTTCTCCAGTCTGAACCTCCCCAGCTCCCTCAGCCTCTCCTCACAGGGCTGTGCTCCAGCCCCCTCACCAACTTTGATGTCCTTCTCTGGACACATTCAGCATCTCAACATCTTTCTTAAATGGAGTGGCCCAGAACTGGACAAAGTACTGAAAGTGTGGCCTAACCAGTGCTGATTACAGGGGAACAGGGACTTTCCTGATCCTGCTGGCCACACTATTCCTGACACAGGATGCCATTGGACTTCTTGGCTACTTGGGCACACTGCTGCCTCATGTTCAGCTGCCAGCCGGTCCCCCTGGGTCCCTCCCTGCCACTCTGTCCCCAGCCTGCAGTACTGCCTGGGGTTGTTGTGGCCAAAGTACATAACCTGGCACTTTGACATGTTAAAACTCATGGCACTGGACTGTGCCCATCTGTCCAGCCTGTCCAGGGTCCTCTGCAGAGCCTTCCTGCCCTTTAACAGATCCACACTTGCTCCTAGCTTGGTGTCATCTGCAAACTTACTCATGGAGGACTCAATCCCCTCACCCAGATCATCAATAAAGATATTGAGCAGGACCGGGCCCAGCAGTGATCCCAGGGGTATGCCACTAGTGACAGCTGCCAATTGGATGTGGCTTCATTCACCACCACTCTCTGGGCCTGGCCCTCCAGCCAGTTCTTAACCCAGCACAGAGTGCCCTCATCCCAGCCAAGGGCTGCCAGCTTGGCCAGGATTTCTCTCTGTCAGACAGTGTCAAAGGCCTTGCCAGGTAGACTACATCCGCAGCCTACCCCACATCCACCAGGCAAGTCACCTGGTCATCAAAGAGATCAGGTTGATCAAGTAGGGCCTGGTCCTTCTAAATCCATGCTGGCTGGGTCTGATCCTTTGACCACCCTGTAGGTGTCCTGTGACTGCACTCAGAATTCTCTGTTCCATAATTTTGTCTGGCATCAACATCAGGATGACAGGTCTGTAATCTTCCAGGTCCTACTTCCAACTCTTCTTGTGGATGGGCACCATACTGGCCAGCTTCCAGTGCTCAGGGAGCTCTGCAGTTAGTATTGATGGATACATCAATAGAACAGAAATAGTTTTGAAACGTGGTGGCAATTGTAAGAATATCCAGGAGCAATAGGATTTGTTCAGAGAACTAACAATTAAAGAGTAATCACTCAAGAAGTAGAGACAGCACAGGACTGAATTGCCTTGGGAAGATAGGCAATCTGCTTCAGTAGGTAGCTGGCAAATAGTATAAATATCTCTAGGTAAACTATTTCTCTAAGTAAACTACTTCTCCTTCTGAGCAGAAGACTAGCTTAGATGATTCACAAAGTCCTGTCCAGACCCACACTTCTGTAACAAGATAGATGAGAGAAAAAAACCAAAAACCATTCCCGTTATTCATCCAGTAAACATTTTCCAGGATAAGCATTTCATTGAATCTCTCTTCAAATAAATTAATGCACCAAAATTCAGCTGTAACCTCTTACAAGCTCACCGTGTTGAGGAGGTACTGGCTGGAAGCTAGGCACACACTGCATGTGTATTGCTGCAGTATGTGGAATACCCACGCCTCTAAGAAAAGGAAGTGTAAGTGCACTGTCAGCAAGTTTATTGATGGTACAAAACTGGGTGGAGTGGCCGACACACCAGAATGCTATGGTGCCATTCAGCAAGAGCTGAACAGGTTGGAGAGCTAGGCAGAGGAGGACCTCACGAAGTTCAGGAAGGGCAAGTGTATGATTCTGTACCTGTGGAGGAACAACCCCATGCACAAGCACAGATTAGTGGTTGCCATATTAGAAAGCAGCTCTGCAGAGAAGGACCTGGTAGTGCTGGTGGACAACAAGTGCACCATCAGCCAGCAATGCACCCTCACAGTCAAGAAAGACAAAGGTATTCTGGAGTGCACTAAGGAGAGTATGGCCAGAAGTTCCAGGCAGGTTCTTCTCCTCTTCTGCTTTGCCCTGGTGAGGCCACACCTGGAGTATTGTGTGCAGCTTTGGACACCCTAGTTCAAGAGAGACAAGGAACTTCTGGATAGAGTCCAACAGGCAGCCACAAAGATTGTGAAGGGACTGGAGCATCTTTCCTGCAAGGAAAGGCTGAAAGATTTTGGGCTATTTAGCTGGAGAAGGGAAGTCTGAGAGGGGAGTTTACAAATACATACATTTATCAAAAGGGTTGGTGACTAAGTGCAATGGATTTGATACACCTCACAGGGTTGGTGAGTACCCTACAGTATCACAGGACCACAGGATGTTAAGGGTTGGAAGGGACCTCTGTAGATCTCCCAGTCCAACCTCCCTGCCAGAGCAGGACCCGAGAATCTAGTGCAGGTCGCACAGGAACACATCCAGATAGGGCTGGAAAGACTCCACAGAAGAAGAATCCACAACATGTCTGGGCTAACCCCTACCATTCTGTGATTCTGTAAAGCCTCTAACAGGAAGTTATTTGTAACTGACCACAGAGTCACTGGTTTGCATCAGTTTTCCTAAAGACCCACAGCTTAAATTGTAGTTCATACAGCTTCCCTTTGGCAGTGACCATTGCTCTGCTTATTTAAAACAGTTGCCATTCATAACCTGTATCCTCACATGAGACACAGCCTTTGCACAGGCTGGGAAAACAACCTGCTAGGATCCAGAAAATTTTATCCATTTAAAGAAGAGATGTGAACATCAGTCATAAACACTACTGATCAAGCAAGTTTTCCTAAACCAGACATGGAAGGGACATGGAAGATGATTGTCAGTGAGGCAAGTGCGCTAAATAACACTACTTTAGATTTTATATTGCATTTTTCATCCTATCTTCTATTTCTCTCTACTTCACAGATTGAGGATAGGAATCACGATTCAAGTTCATACCCTGCATTACATTGCCAAGAGAAAGAGGCATTTTAAGAAGTACCTCATCCCCTGAAGGCTGGGTTTTGGTTGTTTGGGGTTTTTGGGGGGGAGGGGGTTGTGGTTATTGTTTGTGTTGTTGTTGTTTGACGAGTTTTTTGTTTGGGTTTTTTTCTTTGGGGGGGGTGTTGATTTTTGTTCGGGATTTTTGTTTGTTTGGTTTTGGTTTTTTGTTTATTTGTTTTTTCTTAAATAAAGAGATCACTTGGTAAGTTATAGCTTTGCTTTGCTCAAGCAAGTTCAAAACCAGTTTCAATTACATCTAGCACACAATACACTTCTCTGTAGAAGTCACTGAAAGCACCTAATAGGAGTTTGGAGTCTAATGGGTGAGCAACAAGTTTAAAAAGCTGGATATGGAAGAAAGGAATTTCTATAATTAAGGTCTGATAGGTATGCAATCATTTGATCACTTAGAGGTAGCTTCATCTCCTGGGGGTTTTGATGACTACAACACTCTTGGATTTCTCTAAAGAGCTTTGCCAAAACAGGAAAACATTATGTACTTCCATGGGGTGGGGGGGAAACAAACCAAACCAAACCCTTAAACAGTGCAGGGCTGGGGGGGGAAGGAGTTTAAAATGTAGAGCACTCAACAAGCTGTACAAGACTACTCTTGCCCAATCAGAAAGCAAACAGTTGTGAGGCAGGAATCACATAATGTGGTGTTACAACTCGTACCAACAGGAAGAACAACTGTACTATATTCTTTTACCATCTTCTTACAATGGTTTTAGGGTCTGGCTTACTTTGCTGCAGTGGGGACTGGTACTGGCATGCAATGTTTAGATAAAAAGAGAGAGATCAAAAGGTTATGGGTTTTAAAAAAAATGAATCAGGCAAATTCCAAAGAACGCGGGAACCACACTGGAATTTATGACATACTGTCCTTTACTCCAGGGGTTTGAAGATTCAGCAACTGATTCCAGATCCTTTACAGAAAGCAGGAGTAACACTTTCTCTGTAAGATGCTAGACATAAATGTCCAAGCTTGCATTTCTGAGCTAGCCAACACTTTTCTCGGAGTAGAAGGAACAGGAGATGACAACCCAAACCTCATCACCTGGCAGGAACACTACCCTCATTCTGTGATGTGTGTCACCTCAGTAGTTTTCGCTTAGGTCAAACCAGCAGCGTTTGTGCTTCAGCTAAGCAATTACTTTTTGAAAGTAGGCAAGGTTGAAGGGGAAGGGTGAGGTCATAAACCGCATTAAAATCAACGTTATGTGATGGTGCTAATGGAGCAGCCTGTGTCTGGAGAGCGAAGGCGCAACACCGGGACGGCGGCGCCTTCCGCAACCCTCCCACACCCACCGCGGCGAGGGATAACTGGAAAAACTGGAAATATGGGAGAGGCGAAGGGTGAAGAGAGTTTAACGGGCACCAGAAGGACTCAGCTTCAAAGTAAAAGCGTCCTTTAAAAGGAGCTGAGGTGGAGAGGGTTAGATTTTCCTCGGCGGAGGAGGCTGAGCTTCTCTTCATCGAGGGCTCGGGGGTGCCCCACAGGAAGAGAGAGGAAGAGGGGATGGATTGATGAGGGAACGAGGAGCTGCCGCGACAGGGCGAGACAGACATAACTCACCTGCCGCAGCCGAAAAGCTTCTTAAGGAACGAGGGGCAGAAAGGTCTCCGCCGCCCGGCAGCCCGCGGGAAGAGCCGGCCCTTCCCCGGTCTGCGCCGCGAAAAAGCCACGGTACAGCTGCGCTCGGCTTTCCCTCCCCCGGGCAGGGCGGTGCTGCCTTGCACGGCGGGGAGGCAGGGTCACCAGTGCTTCGGGAATGTCTCGACTCCGCTCCGGGAAGCGCGGCCAGTTCTGTTGGCTGCTCTCCCACAGCGCCAGTCGTCAGCCGCCCCCTCCGAGAGGCAGACGCGCCTCAAGCGGCGGAGGGGCTGCAAGGCTTGGGGTTGGCGGCCCGGGGGCGGCCAGGCAGCGAGAGGAGTACAGGCAGGGTTTGTCTGAGAGGACTGTGAGGAGCAGAGAACGGACACTTGCAGCAGACGTTTCACAGATCCTCCCAGTCTCGATCTGGCAGAAACCACAGGTAGGAGTGAAGTTTTCGAGATCATAGAATCATCCAGGTTGGAAGAGACCTCCAGGATCATCCAGTCCAACCTAGCACCCAGCCCTAGACAATCATCTAGTCCACGGCATTAAGTGTCCCACCCACTCTTTTCTTGAGCACTTGCAGGGACGGTGACTTCACCACCTCTCTGGGCAGAGATGTGATGTCTGTCTACAAGAAGGGACAGAAGGAGGATCTAGAGAGCGCCAGGCTTGTGAGCCTGACCTCGGCGTCACGGAATGTTACGGAGTGGTTCATCTCGAGTGCGCTGGTGTGCATGTGCAGCTCAGCTGGGTGATCAGGCCAGACAGCACGGATTCATGAGGGGCATATCCTGCTTAATCAGTCTTGTTTCCTTCTATGATCAGTGACCCACCTCGTGGATGAGTGAAAGACTCTGGATGTTGTCTACCCAGACTTCAGCAAAGCCCTTGACACTGTCTTCAACAGCATTCTGCTGGTGAAGCTGGCAGCTCCTGTCGTAAGTGTAGTCTTCATTGGGTACCACTGGCTGGATGGCTGGACCCAAAATGTAGTGGCGAATGGAGTTAAACCCAGTTAGCATCCAGTCACGATCAGTGCTCCCCAGGGCTCAGTTTGCAGTCAGTCATGTTTGATAACTTTATCAGTCATCTGCATGAGTGCTGTGGTTTATTAAAATATGAGAGGATTGACTTTCCCTCAGTAGTTTGCAGATGACACAGAACTGGACAGAAGTGTTGATCTGTTTGAAATTAGGAAGGCAGAGGCATCTGGGCAGGCTGGATCCATGATCCCAGACCAGTGGTATGAGGTTTAACAAGGCTAAGTGCCAGCTCTGCTACGTAGGTCATAACACCCCCGTGCAATGCTATACGCTTGGTCAGAGTAACTGGAAAGTTGCCTGGCAGAAAAGGACCTGGTGGTGCTGGTTGACAGCTGTCTGAACACGAGGCAGCTGTGCTTTCAGACGGCCAAGACAGCAAACAGCATCCTGTGCTGTGTAAAAAATAGTGTGTCCAAAAGTAGTAGGGAAGTGGTTGTGCCCCTGCACTCAGCACTGGTGAGGCCACAGCTTGAGTATTCAGTTCTGGGTGCCACATTGTAAGAGAAGGGCAGTGAAGCTGGTGAGGGATCTGGAGATCAATCTTAGAAGGAGCAGCTGAGGGCACTGGGATTGTTTAGTCTGTGAAAGAGGAAGCTGAAGGGAGGCTTTTTTAGTTCTCTACAATTACCTGAAAGGAGGTTGTAGTGAGGTAGATGCTGGTCTATTCTCCCAAGAAACAAGTGACAGGACAAGTGGAAGCGGTCCTAAATTGCACCAAGGGAGGTTTAGTTTGGATCTTAAGGAAAATATCCTTACAGAAAGAGTGGTCAGGCATTGACATAAGCTGCCCAGGGAAGTAGTGGAGTCACCATCCCTGGAGGTGTTAAAAAAACATTAAGACATAGCACTTCAATGATCATTTAGTGTTGGACTGGAGGTTGGGCTTGATCTTAGAGGTCTTTTTCCAGCCTTAATGATTCAACAATTCTGTGCCTGTGTCTCTGGTGTCATGGCTGCAGAGTTCTTGTATCTCCTAGGTCTCACTCTGGCCAACAAGGCACACAGGGTAAGGAAGTAGCCTGGTATTTGCAGTAGTGCTCAGGGTCAAGGCCATATCTGGTCTGGTGCTATACCACTGTTTCACATGCAGCTGTCTGATGATATCCCAGTGAGAAGGCATGTTGAGGAATGTCACAGCTCACAAAGCCAAACTTTCCACTCCTAAAGTTGTAGGCCCATAAGGCAGAAAAGGAGATCAGAAGTTGATGGCATCTGTAGCACTGCCCTTTGGCTGTCCATTGTGATCCAACAGGTCTTGAAAAGACCTGCAGTGTGCCACAGGCTACCTGGGTCACAGCTTCCATCAGAAAATGTAGCTATGTGAAAGTTTGAATTAAACTTACCATTTTTGGGGTGTTCATAGTGCAGTTTTCTCCACTTTTGCATAAAAAAAAGTCTACAATCTCTTCTTTCTCCTAAGCTACATTCATTGGTTAAACAAAATGCACACATTTTCCATGCTTCCCTTTGCATGGTCTCAAATTCTCAAAGCTTGATTAGTTTTTCTCTTGGAAGGATGTGGACTGGGGAGTATTTTGCCTTACAGATAATATTACTGATATTATATCTCCTGATAGATATTTTGCCTCTTTTTGTGGCAGCATAGTGTTAAGAGACTTATATATTGTTGGTGAGTTGCTTCAGCACCTCCTAAACTGCCATCTAGCCAGTTGTTCCCTTTCTCCTTGTATTGATTACAGGGATATCCTGTGCTTGACTCTGTTAACACCCTGCTTTTTTAGTCACGTTTTCCATTTTCTCATGATGCTGTTGCTCTCTAGTCAAGCAAATAATTTCCTGTCAAAGGATAGTTTAATTCTTCATGACCTTAATCTGGAGAATTACATCTAACTCTTCTGCAGAGTTCCTGTGCATGTTGTGAGTCACAGAAGGTCATTAGTTACTCATTTTTTGTTGCGTGCATGCCAACCTGGAAGCACGAGAACCAGACATACACTGTTGTGTCAGACCTCAGAGAAGTATGTACATGAAAGGTCATAGAATCATAAAAACTTGGAAAAGAGTTATCTAACTGCATAGTTTCACTCAAAATGCAATCACAAAAATCTAAAATTGGATGGCAAAATTCTGACCTTTTCCTTCTGTTTTCTTTGCCCTTATGTTTATTAGCAAGTCTCTGTAATGCTAATTTTGTTCCTCTTTGTATTGGTTCTAGTTTAAGCTTCCCAGAGCCCAAAACCTAACAGAACAATACAATAATAGGATGCCTTCCCCTCTCCCCACTTTGGAACGAAAGAAGGGGAGATGTAGGGAACGAAAAGAGGTAAAACACCCAAAGAATAGTCTTGCTTTGATTTGGAAGCTAAAAGAAAAGCTTCAATAATAAATAAAAGGTATTTAAGGTAATGGGAGTTACAAAAAAGGTATAGGGAAAGGAAACAAGATACAAAATATGTATACAGCGAGATTGATGGCAATGGATGGAGGTAGATTCAGGGAGTGGTTGTCCCACCATGNCGAAAGAAGGGGAGATGTAGGGAACGAAAAGAGGTAAAACACCCAAAGAATAGTCTTGCTTTGATTTGGAAGCTAAAAGAAAAGCTTCAATAATAAATAAAAGGTATTTAAGGTAATGGGAGTTACAAAAAAGGTATAGGGAAAGGAAACAAGATACAAAATATGTATACAGCGAGATTGATGGCAATGGATGGAGGTAGATTCAGGGAGTGGTTGTCCCACCATGTGGTAGGGTGGCCACGTGGCAAAGCAGGAGCAGCAGAAACAAGTGAGGTACTACCAGGCAGGCAGGGTAGAGAGAGAGAGAGAGGAATGAGAAGTTCCTCTGTTTTTATAGGGGACAGGGAGTGGGAGTGGGCTAGCCATTGCACCTCGGGTCAGGTTCAGACCACCCCTAGGAGGGTTAACCCTTTACACTCTTAATATTTTCAGTGTACTTTGAAAAGTTTACTGGAAATTCATCAATTTTGTATTTAAAAGTAGGGTTTGAACAATACGTAATAAAACATGAGGGGGTTTCTATATTAAGGGTTTTGATGAGTAAAAATGGCATATTGTTATGTAGAGAAATCTAAAATAAATAGAGACAGCTTAGTTATAGCACTTTAAAAAACATTGAATGTGTGGTATTTTGTCTTTTCATGTAGGGGTGGGAAATTTTGCACTTATTGTTTTAATGATAATACATTCAGTCATTTTTCTGCCTTCAGCCCCCTCACCTGTGCTTGAAAGTGTTTCCTTTAGGTCCCTATTGGAAGTATCTTTTAAAATCTGTTAAAATTTGTCAATATATTTAACATTTTCAGAATAATTGCAGCCCAGCTGCTGATCACAGGTGTTCAGCTCTCTCTTTCCATTTAGTTAACAGTAGTAATCTCTGGTGCTGCTTTTGTGCACTGATAAGCATAATTGTTAAGTTCCAGAATGTCCCCTCTAGTATATTATCCTTTGAATGCTCCACTCTTATAACGTATGAACTCACTGCTGTCTAGAAATAATGCTGAAGGTGTCAATTTGCACCCAAAACCCTAGTAAGTTATTAAATAATGCATGTAAGAAATTTTCACTGCTGGTCAGAAAGTGTTTTAGAAAGAGAGTTATCAGAATTCTTGTATTTGGTGCAGGAAAAGTTAAACAAAAAGAAAAGAAAACCGTGAAAGAACTTGGCACTGCAGTGTGTCAAGTGTCAAAATGTCTACAGAATTTAAAGTCCCGAGATAAGTGCCAAAGTTCTTTACATACCAAATCATAGCAATGTAGTCTGGAAAAGCCTAGAAGAAGACACTCAATCAAACCAGAGACTCTCTTTCACTCCCCCTTTCTCCTAGCTACTTGGTTGCTTATGTACATGCGTCCAAGGTCTGTCTCTGGTGCATCACAGCTACATTAACCTTGATCCAAGCTGCAATGAGAGAGCTATGAGAACATCTATAGAGAGATAAGAAAGCTGACAGTGCAGAGAGAAGCAGGACTGTTGATGTGGTAGTTCAAAGACTTCAGAAGGAAAATGTCAGCACGACAAGATAAGCGTAAAAATCACCTGAGGAAGCCTGGTCAAGCTAGCCAGTCTAGCTGGGGACTAGCAAGGAATCACTGTGTCATCCTGTCAATGTTATTTGAGCTGGTGGAGAATGGCAAATTGGTAATCAGATGAATCCTTTCCAGACAGCTGTGAAAATGAGTCAAAAGACTCATGGCTGCTGTTTTGGAGGGGTTTGAATTTGAGTTTGGGGTAAGATCTGAGGCTGATTTGAAGGTTATTAAATAATTTATTAATATATACAAAGAGAATTTCCCCCAAATTTATGTACAGCTAACCCACACAAATTCTTTGTACATGGTTAGAAAACTACTTTACAGAATGTCTGTTTACAGCCAAATTAA
>WAAF01002282.1:1480-11510 GCA_013400475.1 Tricholaema leucomelas
TGGGCCGAGATCAATTGGCCCAATTGGCCACTATTGACCAATCAGTTTGGCAGACAGCCAAACATCACCAAAATAGGCGAATTCACTATGCCTTACACCTCCATAAATGGAGAGAGCATAGGCTGGGCCACACGCTCAGTGTGGGCTTATGCAACCTGTTTACTACACAGGCCTTAGCAGGGCCGGGGCCAGGCAGACACCATGGCACCTTGGCCTTTTGTACCTTTCATGCCTTTCAATGTGTTTACCCGTTTTGGGCTTGCTTACCCCTGGTTTGGGGAGGAACATGCCTGGGCAGGCAAGGCAAAGTGAGGCATAGAATGAGCCTATTTTTCGGGCCTATGGGCCCTCCACAACATAGGGGTTGGAAGGGAACTCTGGAGATCATTGAGTCCAACCCGCCTGACAGAGCAGGACCATAAAATCTAGCTCAGGTCACACAGGAATGCATCCAGACAGGTTTTTTTAATTCTCCAGAAGAGACTCCACAGCCTCTCTGGCAAGCCTGTTCCGGTGCTGTGACCCTTACAGTAAAGAAGTTCTTCATGTTGAGGTGGAACTTCCTGTGCTGTAGTTTACATCCATTGCCCTTGGTCCTATCATGGGGTGCAAGTGAGAATAGGCTGTCCCTTTCTGACACCCAGCCCTCATATAGTTATATACATTTATTAGATCCCCTCTCAGCCTTCTCCTTTCCAGACTAAAGAGCCCCAGGTCTCTCAGCCTTTCCTCATAAGCAGTGCTCCAGTTCCATAATATCCTTACAGCCCTCCATTGGACTCTCTCAAGTGGATCTCTGTCCCTGTTGAACTGGGGAGGCCAGAACTGGATGCAGTATTCCAAGTGGAGCCTCACTAGGGCAGAGTAGAGGCAGAGGAGAACCTCCATCTGCTGGACACACTCTTAATGCACCCCAGAAGCCCCAGCTTTTAGAAGAAATCTGTCAAGGAAAAAGTTGCCATTTGTGGTGTTTTCTTGATCAAGATGCAAAAGGAACACATGAAGGGTGTTCTGTTGTTTGTTAAATTTTATGTGGCAGGGTAAGGGTGGAATTTAGCATTAGAAATTCAGGTCTTGCTTCCAATTATTTGCTTAAGAGATATTATGGATGACTGGAAAATGGTGAGTTTTAAGACTTCAAATGTCACAGAACTCCACTGAAATGGAACCACAGTAAGTTACCAACAAATGAAAAGAGCCTTTCTCAAACCATACTTTTTACAAGTTTAGCTATGTTGGATGAAACTTTCAATTTTCCTGCATAGAGACAACCTGAGGAAGAAGGAGCAATTACCTTTGGCAGTGACTCTGGATCCTAAGCAGTGAATGAAAGGATGTATCTACTTCCATATTTTCTGAAAGCAGGGGGGAAATAACTTTTATTTATGCATTATTAACAACAGCAAGAAAACAAAACAGATTTGGGTGTCCTTTGAAGGTCACTTGTAATACTGATGTAACAATAAAGAGTAACACTAATCTTTCACATTGCTTCTGCATCAACATTAAGCACAAAAATAACTGGCAACACTACAGAACTGCCACTCCTCAAGACATTTGCCATTTTCATTCTCTGGGCACTCCCTAAAAAAGTTGCTGTTTCAGTTGAGTAATGCCATATGTGCCATTATTTCTAAATCAATACAGCAGAAATTGGAGCTTTTACCTTCAGCAGAGATACCAGGTAGAACATCTTTTCTAAAAAACAGTTTGTTTTTAAGATACATATTTTAGTTATGGATGTTTAAATTCATTACAAAATTAACAAATTGTCATTTCCATTGGTAGTACTATAAAAACCTTTGAAAAGCACATTTGTGCCTGTGGTGTTCGTAGGGACCAGTTGGTACCCAGTTAATTATGTGGGCATACATTGTTCCACATAATTCCACTGCCACAGAAAGGTTTCCATGTAATCCTTGTTTCTACCTGGTGTATACAGATGCCAATGCAGCAACATCTCCTGAAGTAAGAGGCAGAACCTGAATGGAGCCTAATACCTCCATGTTTCCACTGTTGTTTGGCTAGCTCTAAATATGTAGGTAACTTTGCTTTTGGAGGTTTTCTCATTTTTGCATGCCTAATGTGCAAAGTCAGGCATTTGGGTTTTGTTAACACAGGGAACACTTGTTTCTTTATATGCAAAGGCTAGAGTTTGTAGTCTGCAACCAACCTTGAGTCTGACAGTGGCTGCATAGTCCATCTCCAATTAAAAGAAGCAATGCTATTGTGTCTGATTTCTCTTGAGGAGAAACTAAGCATTCATATCTGAGTAAGCCAAATTCAGTTGTGTATGGTGCAGCACTCCAAGGGCTGTCTCAGCTGCCATGAGAACACCCTACAACCCAAGCTGGCAGAGCTGTGACAGAAGGAGGGCACAGGACACCACAACTTTTGAAGGCCTGTGTTTTGTAGTGAAGCATTGATTTGGGTAATTGTAATACACACTTGCATCTTTGCTTTGAGAGAGCCTAGCCAGAGAATCCACAGCAAGATCATCTGCCTTGCAGCAGCTGTCACTTCACAGTGGAGAGATTTTGTGCCGGACTGAATCAAGACTTAAATTTGTTGTTTCAGGTAAGTGCGTGACATACAACTCTGTGTAGAAATGGAAGCCGCACGCCTTCACTTTCAGATGTCAAATGTTCCCTTATTCATATTATGCATATTATGAACTTATGGATATTTTAGTATTTTTACATTAGGAAGAAAAAAAAGTATTTACAGAGACTGTCCATTTATGATCTACTTGAAATTGTCTTGCGCTAAGGGCAAAGCTAAGTAATGTGGCAGTGATTTGTTAAGTAGTGTCAGACTGGGCGAGTTTTGACTGCAGCTGAAAGATGGCAGAGAGTACCCACTGTGCGTGTGCAGGAAAGCAGCATTTCAGTACACAGAAATTCACATCCTACAGTTTCAACACAATTTCTGTACATTTTGACAAAGCTACACAGTATCTCTCAGTCTTGAGAAGATGAACTGTTATGCTAAATGCAGCACCAGACATCAAGCATTTATAGACTGTGCACAAAGTAGGTGTTTGGAACTGCAGAACACTGAATGGGAAGGAAAAGAGTATTTTAGATTGGGGTACCTAAAAATAGGCAATAGCTAGGAGACAAAGGAGTGTTCCTCATCTGTAAGAAACTCAGTTGACTGTTCAAATTAGGCAAAATGAGGACTTGTACCTCTCAATAATGTAGCTGTCACATGTTTTTTTTTGCTAGGTCTCATCAGGAAGGAACTCTTCTGTGCCCCTAAGCGTACATGTGAAGTGTCCTTGCTGGTGAAGACATCTGGATGTGCCCGACTGTCTGTATTCCATCTTGAAAAGAAACCCAGGCCTGTGACTGGGGAGAAGGAGCTCCTGCATGATGCAGTTAAATATATATATATGTAGTTGGTTTTTAGTTGGGGAGAATGTCTGGAACTAATGGCTCCCAACTTAAAATAACAGACCTAGTGGAAAGTCAGGAACTCTAGGTATGACCTCTGCCTTCCCACACCCTTCCTCTTTTTAGATGAGCAGCTCCCAGCAGTCCCATAGCTTGAGATGCCCAAGATGATTGGCATGCCCAATTGACAGAGTGAGCAGGGTTTGGTCATTTTGCATGAGTTTGCTCAGGATTTCTTGTTCACTGTGCTGGCTTCTTGACTCAGCTATCAGGTGATGTGTGCTAAACTTGAGCTGTCCCATGCTTTGTGGATCACACTGACTTCCAGGGGCCAGCCAGTAGACTAAAGCAGGCTTGAAGCCTTTAATTGGAATTCTCTACACATAGCTAAGTGTGCAACAGAGCTCTGCAGCATGGAGTTTGCTGATTCCATGCATTGTCTGTTTACATGTAGTAAAGCCACTGAAGCCAGAAGACACTGCCCATGTACCGTTGCCCCTGCCTACCCCAGGAACAGTGGTTGTGTCTAGTAATTCTGGATATTGCACAGCTTAGACAATCAGTGTGGTGTCCAGCATCACAGTCACATACTTCTAGTTCCCACATTCCACTACCACCTTTCTGGGTGCAGCAAGGGAACATGTTTGGGTTAATCTAGGAGGCTTAGTGTTTCTAACCTAAAATGAGAACTGCAGTGCCTAAGACCTGGGTCTAGGCTGTCACAGGTAAGATATCAGTGCTCATAGCAAAAACACTACAAATGTTACAGATTAACAAAAATTATTTGACAGAATTAATAATCCCCAGTTTGCAGAAAGCAGCATCATCGGTTAAGTCTATCTTTCGTATAGTAACTCATTCTAAGGCAGAGAGCTTTGCATCACAGGCCTCCTATGTTTTGTGATATGTATCATAACAATCAGGTAGTGTGGTGTATATGCACATATTGTAAAGGTTTTGTAACCCTTTTATCCCCTGTTAAAAATTCACTAATTGCTTAATCTGGTAAGTCTATAATGATTGCCTTCTTAGCAGCGTTTTTCAATGTTGGTGTCCTTAGGTAAAGGAGGTGCTGCTGGTACTAAGTGTTTTTGTCCACAGGAAGTCATCCCAGAAACTCTATTTATGAAAGTAGTATCTGAAATTGGGGGTTGAGGATTTACATTCAGTGGCGGAAGAAAAACTGGTCTTGTCTGAGCAATGGGATTCAACACCACAGTTCCTGAACCCTGTCTCTCTGGGAAAGACTGATTTCTCCCACTGAAAATAACAGGAGGCATGTTCTCCAGTACTTCTCGGGACCCTGATAACAAAGAGCGAGGTGGAGAGAGAATCTTTTTTTTTCTTGTCACTGACTTAAGTCCTGCTGTAGCAGAAGACATTAGACTAGTAGTTAACTGAGAATCAGAGCTGCACTGATTTGCTCCTGAACTTCTTTTTTTGATAATACTGCTGAGGTTTGAAATAAAGCCAGTATGTCCTGAACTGGCATCCTTACCTGCAAGAATCCTACTGGGGTTATGTTTCTCTTCAACACCTGGGGTCTGAGAGTTTAGCTCTTTATAGAATAATTTCCTTGATTTGGATTGATCGAAGGTTTTCAGTAAATGAGCAGTGTCTTTTATGTCAATGCTTTGGTGCCTGGTGATGAACCTCTTCATTAATGTAAGGCCACCAATTTTAAAAGAGAGTTGCTCTTCTGGAGTAATATCCTGAAGTTTTTTTACAGAGGTATTTTTTTTCTGGCGAAACAGTGAAGGGGAGCTCTTTATCCAAGGCTCAGACTGTAGCCACTGTATTGGCGCCAGCTTGGATCCTGCTTTTGTTGAGCTGGATTTTCTCACCACTGAAGCTGTCTGAGATGAGTTGTCTACACGGTGTGGATGGTCCAGCTCTTTAAAGTCAAATAGTGCTTTTTTGGTTTGATCTGAACTTGAAAGTGGGGATGGAGACGTTTTCAGTTCTATTTCTGATGGGGAAGTGCAAGCAGCTGGGGAGTGGCGTTCCTCAAGGACTGCAGGAAGCATGTTTAGGTACTGCTTTGTCTTCTGCCTTCCTGATGGGGACTTGTCTGTTGTGATGATGATGACTTCTTTTCCTCGTGCCCTGCAGGCATGTAGAAGAATTTCCAGTGTCTCTTTGTCTTCAGAGTGTATTGCATACACAAGTGCAGAGCAATTGAAATGATCTTGCAGGCTTGGGTCAGCTCCGCTTTTCAGTAGAAGAGACACTACTTCAGGGCCTGCTTTTTCTAAACAAGCATGCATCAAGGCTGTCTTTCCAGATTTGTCCTGTATGTTCGGATCAGCGTTGTTTTCCAGTAGGTATTTAACCATCTTTGCCTTGCTGACACTCTGGGAGTCCACATGCTTTGTTCTACAAGCAATCATTAAAGCGGTTTCACCTCTGTCATTGCTCTCATTGACGTAGGCACCACCCTCTAATAGCAGTCTGGTGAGGCGCAGGCGGCTTTGATAGACGGCTCTTATCAAGGAAGTCCCCTCTGCTGGTAACTCCACCCTTTCAGTCATCATACTGGTATCACTTAGACCTTCCTAGTGGCTGAAAATAATACCTGTTTTTCAGAAAAAGCAAAGAGGACCCCCAGGGGAAAAAAAAAAAAATAATCAACTGTACAAATTGCTTCTGTAAACAGCTCTGTACTTTGTGAAAAGAACAGGAAGAAAAGACAAACACACATGATATTCCCCCCTTCTAGAGGTCAATAAATGCATTAAAAATAGAAAATAACATTTGTATGTGATTGAAACATGGAGAGATGCTTAAAGCATGGTGGTCACCTCTTGGGTTTTTTTGTTTGTTCTTGATTTTGTCACATTCTGCCAAATAAGCTGCAAAAGAAATTTAATTTCCCCTATTCTAATACCTTTATACTGACTACACCCAAGTGGCTCTTCTCTGGTTGTACCACTTCTGATTTTCATCAGTGCAAGTCCTAGATGAATCCTGCAGCACTTTTTTCATTGATAGTGTCACATTCCCTTAGTCTCTCTCATAAAGTGTCAATGCTAAACATTTAGAAATAAATGAGAAGAAAGACAGTTCATGAGCCATGATAGGCAAGAAAAGCAAGACAGTAAAATATTTATCTACGAAGAAACTTACAGAGATGGAAAATAAATATTAATGTCTTTCATAAAATTAGTTGAAATTGTGGAAGTACACTACCTTCCTTTAGCTCCTTTAGAAAGATACTACTCTGAGTGAAACAGCATAAATGAAGTGATGACAGCCTGTCCCACTCATTGTGGAGATCAGTGGGCCGAGAGGAGTCCTGTACATGAGCACAGGTATCAGTTCTAAACCAAAAGAAACATTTGACAGCATCAAAGAAAATCTGGAATTATCAGAGGAAAAAAGAAAAAAATAAAAATAAAACAACTTAATGTGGTATAAATAAAGGTGTTGTATGACATACAACTGCATACATGCAACAAATACAACTAAAATACTTTTATTTATGTCTTTCATGTGCTTGCTTGCTCATGTGCAGGGAAAAATCTTAGATAAAAAAAAAAAAACAACCGAAAACCACAATATTCTACAGTTGGCAAAGCAATATGATTCCAGGACAAGATTATACATGGATACAAAAATAACATTTGTTTATTTCCCTTATTTTTCCTACAGGAATAAAAATGTTTAATTAGCTTAACTGCAAAGGAAATCAAGAGAGACTCATTTTTATTTACCATTGAAAGCACTAGCAACATCCTGGCAAATAAATGAAGAGCAGTAATTTTGTATTCTTTCTTTGAAGGCTTCTCTTGAAGCCTTACTTTGATTTTCAAAATCAAAGGATATTATCCACGTAGTTTGTTCCAAAAGTCCAACAAACAAAAATCAGTGGAAACACAAACAGATTTCCTACCCCTGCCCGTTTATTTCACTTCACAGTGTCACCCTCTGCAGCTACAGATGCAGCAATGTTCAGTAAGAACTTACCAGTCACAATTGAAAAAAGGTAGTTGGGGCCTTCATAATTTTAATGTGCTAATTAAGTATTTATTATTCAACATGGTGATTTGGTGATACTGTACAGTAATGCTCATAGATATCATGTGTCTGAGTAAGACACTTCACAATATTTGATACATGTAGGGAAAAAAGAAAAAGACAAACAAATGAGATGAACCAGTTCATCTTTGGTAGCATTTATTTGTGGGCTTACGGCCCTCACAAAGACTGTTTAGCTGTGTGTGTAAGAATGCAGTCCTGAGCAACTAAAAAAGGTGGTAGAAAGCCAGAAATTCTCTGCCTGCCCTTGTGAGAGTGAACATCGCACTTCTGATCACTGCTGACAACGGAGGCATCACTGCGATACTACCATCGTCTCTTGACTGGTTGTTGGGGTTTTTTCCCCCCTTCTCTCTTTTAAAAAAAAAAAAAAAGTGATTGCATTTAAATTACTTTAAAGATTCATTCCATTACACTGAAAGTACATGATTCAGCAGTGTCATTCTCAGCTCTCATTGATGGTTTAAAACATTATTATAAAACGCATGTTTTTAACAAGAAATATATTCAAAGTTATTATCAAGTCTTTTAATTTAAAAAGTATGCAATTAGTTTCTGCATTGAGGTTTCCAGAAACAGAGCAAACAAAAATACATTTTAAATAGCATACACGCTAGAAGTATGGTTGTGTTTTCCTTTGATTTTGACGTACCTGGAAGTCATTGGTGATTTTATATTTCTTTCACAGTTACTTAAAGCTCTTCTGATACTTAACTGCTTGCTTTACTGAAGCGACGACACTTTTTACAGAAGTCTTTTCATCTGTAGAAATACCTTTTTTTGGACAAAAGAAGATTACCACACATGGACAGAACACAATGCTACTTGAAGTCAAGCAGCAGGTCAATCCTAAAATGAGGCAGTGTTTCTGACATCTGATCTCATGCATTAACTTCATTAAATTCACTGTCTCTCTAAACTACCAGGACTGTCCGTGTCAATGAGGGTAGAGGAAGGCTAGTCTCAGCCAATAGTTAGTGGTTTAAAAGTATGGATTAGGTTGTATTGCCAGGATGTAGCATGCTGTAGAGATGCTGCACTTGGGTACATGGTTAATGGTGAACTTGGTAGCGTTACGTTAACAGTCGGATTCAATGATCTTGGAGGTCTTTTCCAACTTTGATGATTCTAGGAAGCCAGCCCGGAGAAAGCCTGGGATGTGCAGGCAGGTGAGCAGTTCCAATGTGCCCGAGACTCTCCCAAGGCTTGTAGCTACTAATAAGTTTCATTTCAAAAACCAAACTTGTTTTATATACACCAGTTGGGATTGTCAGGTCTACAGAGCAGGCTTGGTTAATCCCTGAAGGGAGCATAAGCACCACATTATTTGTAGGCTGATCTACACTTTGCACTGCAAAGGAAAAGGGGGCAGAGGAAAGTAGAGAAATAAATATAAACTGAGGACTAAGACCCCATAAATATTTCAGCATCAAATACTGTACGATTACAATTAAGTGTAACATATTTGTAACTGCAGCAATAAGTTTGGGGCTGTGTCATCCCAAAATTGCCACTGTGGGAACAAAGTACAGATGGACTTTCAGAGCACTCACTCTGACGTTTCCACTTCAGTGGAAATACAATGGCCACACCTGGATTTGGTACAAACCGCAGATTTGGTACAAACACACCTGGATTTGGTACAAACCCCAAACTCCACTGATAGCTGTCTCAAAGTGAAGGCCCACAGTTCACATAGATTCCTAAAAAACTTAATTCATCTCATAATTCATCATAGATTGATGCTGAACAGATTTGGATTATAAAACATTCCCAAATCTAATTAACTCTGATGTCAGAACCACTGCTTGGGTGTTACAGAGTTGTCAGGACTGACACAGCTGCTTTTCATCTGTGAAGGTAAACTGGTACCAAGGAATAAAGACCTATGCAAGAACAGGTGTTACACTGAATCATGAACTTTCAGATCATCCACAAATTTCTGGTGTTCTTCTACAAATAATATTTCTCGGACAATCTGTCTAGCAAGATCTTGATTTTGTTTTCAAAAAGCAATATTATCCTGGAAAGTACTCCAAGATGAAGCAGCACAAACCATTTCAGATTAGGAAAAACTTTTTTTTCGAGCCAGTGATGATTTGTTTCCAAGAAGACGATGGCTGCTGTTATGGATTTGTGCTAGGTCCTACCCAGAGATGAGGCTGGAATTATGAGTAGAACAGAGAGCCCTATTCCAATACAGGTCCTGCTGCCATAAGAAAAGCCACCAGAAAAGTTTTAGCACTTCTTCCTCCAAACTTTGCTCCTTGAATTGTAAATGGCATTTAAGTGCTAAGAAAAAAATCATAGTGTTTTGTTACATCTATCATTGTAAATATTTCTTTTTTAAAAAAAGCTCATTTATGTTACCTGTATAATGAAGTATAAATATAATTAACGTTTTCACTAAGTATACAAGTACTATGAATAAATTTTCCTGCAAGGCAATCCTCACTTTTCAATGTGAAAGCAAAATTTTCTCCCCTTTGTGTCTCACCCCCTCACAGTTACAGAAGTAAGCTTCCACACTAGTTTTTAGAGAGTCCAGAATAATTTCAGCCAAAGTCATGGATTCTCATCTCGGGGGGGGGGGGGGG
>WAAF01002282.1:11542-38884 GCA_013400475.1 Tricholaema leucomelas
GGGGGGGGGGAAGTACTTATACACTTAAAGAGCATAAACCTTTACATATCTTTGTGACTCATAACATCTACATTAACCCTGTAAATTCTCTCAGTCAGTATAACAAAACCTATATTTTCCTACTTTTCCTAAATTTCCTACGTTGTCACAAACACATCGAAGTTTACCATGTAAGAGTAAATCCTGAACACAAAAATTGCTCTTCTAACACAGCCAAAACCGCATCATACACAGCCCCACCGCCGCTCCCGCTTCCCCCCGCCCCGAGTTGCCAGTATCAAGGTCAGTTTTGTAAACTTAGCCTGTGAAATGCAACTTTCCTTAGCGAAGCATCTGACTCTTCAGCCTTGCTGTTCTCCGAGATTAACTGCTGCACGGTCGGGATCCACGTTTCTCACCCATCTTCTCGGAGTTTCCCGTGCTTGTACTTCTGAAGAAAGTTTGGAGAGATGCGGCTAGCTCATTAGGTCGCTTCCTCCTGTCACAGCATTTATCATCTTTCCCAGGAGAGGTTTCTTACGGTTAGTGAGCACCGCCAGAGAGCTGCGGGGAACGTCTGGGAGGGAAAAGTGTCCCCTGGGGCTCTGTATTAAGGTCAGCGTTGTTGCTCACCCGTTTCACAGCACCCTGACTTCTAACGACTCTAAAGTTTTTGCTGAAGGAAACCTTAAAATAAAACATCAATAGGCAACCTCTTTACAGAGAACACACCTTAAAATTAAAAATGCAGGCTAGAAGAGTAAAGCATACTAAAGGCTTTTTCCCTTTAAGAAAACCACCGAGGAGGAGACTGGTGTTTGAACTAAGAGGAGCCTGACAGAATGGCTTTTCAAGACAAACATCCCCCGTTCGGACCTTTAGTCTAGTTGAGGATGCCCCTGCTGACTGCAGGTTGGGTTGGAATAGATGACTTTCGGAGATCTCCTCCAACCCAGACCATTCTATGATTCCTTCACGTACCTGAATCCTTCCTCATCATTTCCGCCGCCCTAACGCACCATACCGCGCTAAAGCCCCACGCCGTCCCCTTGGTGTGGGAAAGGGCGAAGTGTGAGCGGCTCGGTCCCGGACTGAGGTGTCGCGGGAGAGTGAAGGGAACGCTTTATCTGTCGCTGTCGGCAGCACCTTCTCCCCGTCCCGCATTACGAGCGGGAAGGGACGCACCTGCAGCAGCTTGGGCAGCTCTGGGCGAGAGGAGGGCTCTGCCGGTGCGCACGGCACTCCGCGCCGAAGCCGGGAACGCTCCCGCCGCCAGAGAACGGGAATGCCGCTTTCGGCAAGCCTCCCGCCCGCCCGCCCGCCCCGCAAGTGCCGGAGCGGCCGCAGGAGCGCGCAGCCTGAGGCGGTGAATCGGAGGAGCGCGCTGCCCGGCAGCTTCCGTCCGGTCTCGCCACAGCCGGCGCCCGGAGCTCACCTGAGGAGCCGGCAGCGAGGCGACTGCCGGCGGAGCTGGGAGCGAGGGACGGCAGCTGGCGGGAACCGAGAGGAGCTGAGCGGCCGCCACGGGCTCACCCCCTCATACACCCTTCACGCCCACCCCTTGCCAGCAGCCACACCCACTCACACCCACCACTTGACACACACACACCACACCCCTCACACCCACTCAAGCCACAAAGCCCCTCACAGACACCTCCCCAAACTTCACAACCACACAAAGTCCTTGACACTACTTTCCAAACTTACATACCCTCACACTTGAAACCCACGCACTCCTTCACTGCCACACACCCTGTCATGTCCATCCCTCCTCCCACTCAAACCCGCAACCCATTACAGCCATGCACCCTGCTCACTTACACATCCGTACACCTGCTCGCTCATCTACATGCCGTCACACCTACCATACTGTACACACATTCGCTCATACCCTTGTTCGTTTTCAAACAATCCAAAATCCATCAATTTTTTTATTATGCAGGAGGAGTTATGGTCCTTGCGGGAGATTGGAGACCCTCATGTCAACACAGGGTTATCTGACATCATGGACTGCCTCTCTGCTGCTTGTTATATGACCAAATGCAATCTGCTCAAAGCATGCCGGGAGAGAGTTTCTTCCTTCTCGAGAGCTGATATTGCCTGCCACCAGATGAACCGGGCACAGCAGCAAGTAAGTCCCGGTTTCCAACATTTTCTTTCTCGACAGGTACACAAGAAGTTTATCTGCAGCACTTCTTTAATGCAAGTTCACTCTGTACAGTTTCCTGAGTAGTAGGTTACCTCATGTTTTGTAGTGTTTCAGAATAAGCCTCAGCACTCAACAAGTTTCAATAAGCAAAAAATTGTTCTCTCAAAGACAAGTTGTAGGCTCTGAACCATAACACTGGAACAGAATTTGCAAAATAGAGAAAATTCTGTGGCATTCTAGAATGAAAATCTTCTGGCAGCTGACATGTAGTATTTCTCTGAGGCCTTCTTAGCTCCTTGGGTCCCATTATTCTAAGTTTATCTCATGAGACCTTCATTCCTACTGGGAAGTTTCAGGTTACTACTAAAATCCTGTGAAATTTCAAAGCATGGAGGAAGACTCATCTTGATTTTTGTAGAAGTTTGGGACACCTTCACAGAATAACAGAATTGTTGAAAGGGACTTCGGGAGGTTGTCTAGTCCAACTCCCTCTGATAAACCATGGTCACCTAGAGCCATTTACCCAGAACTGTGTCCAGACATTTATTTTTAGTGTCTCCAAGGATGGAGACTCCACAGCTTCTCTGGGCAGCACTTGGTCACCATCACAGTGAAAAAAGTATTTCCCGATGTTCAATGGGAATCTCTTGTGCCCAGTGCCTCTTGTCCTGTCACTGGACACTGCTGGAAAGAACCTGGCTCTGTCTTCTTTGCAGCCTCCTTTCAGATATCTACATATATTGATGAGATATCTCTGAGCATTCTCTTCTCTAGGCTAATCAGTAGCAGCTGTCTAAGCCCCTTTCACAGCACAGATGCTCTTGTCATTTAATGGAGCAACTTATCCATGGTGCTGTCCTTAGGCATATCAAGGACAGTGGGGCCATTAGGAGCAGTCAACATGGTTTTATAAAGGAAAAGTCATGTTTGACCCCTTATAGCCTTTTATGAGGCCATAACCAGGTAGCTAGATGATGGTAGAGCAGTGGATGTGGTTTATCTTGAATTCAGTAAAGCATTTGACACTGTCTCCCACAGCATCCTTCTGGCTAAAGTGAGGTAGTGTGATCTGGATGATCAGGTAGTGAGGTGAATTGGGGAACTGGCTGAAGGGAAGTAGCCAGAGAGCTGTAGTCAATAGGATGGAGTCCATTTGGAGGCCTGTGACTAGTGAGCTCCCACAGGGGTCAGTACTGGGACCAGTTCTGTTCAATATATTCATTGATGACCTGGATGAGGGCACCGAGTGCACTGTCAGCAGGTTTGCTGATGACACCAAACTTGGTGAAGTGGCTGTCACACCAGAAGGCTGTGCTGCCATTCAGAGAGACTTGGACAGACTGAAGGGTTGGGCAGGGACAAATTGAATGAAATTCAACGAGGGCAAGTGTAGAGTCTTGCAGCTGGGAAAGGACAACCCCAGGGACCAGTATAGGTTGGAGACTGACTTGTTGGAAGGTGGAGAAGGGGAAAAGGGTCCAGGGGTCCAAGCTGATGGGAGGTTGACCATGAGCCAGCAGTGTGCTCTTGTGGCCAGGAGGGGCAATGCCATCCTTGAGTGCATTAGAAGGGCTGTTGCTAGTAGGTCGAGAGAGGTTCTCCTGCCCCTCTACTCTACCCTGATGAAGGTGCATCTAGAGGACTATGTCCAGTTCTAGGCCCCCCAGTTCAAGAAGGACATAAAACTGCTTGAGAGAATCCAGCACAGAGCCACAAAGATGATTAAGAGAATGGAGCACCTCTCTTATGAGGAGAGACTGAGGGAGCTGGGGCTCTTTAGTTTGCAGAAGTGGAGACTGAGTGGTGACCTCATCAATATTTAGAAGTATGTAAAGGGTGAGTGTCAAGAGATTGGAGCGAGGCTCTTCTCAGTGATGCCCAGTGACAGGACAAGGGGCAACGGGTGGAAGCTGAAGCATAGGAAGTTTCATTTAAACATGAGGAGGAATTTTTTCAATGTGAGGGCAACAGAACACTGGAGCAGGCTGCCCAGGGGATTTGTGGAGTGTCTCTCTCTGGAGATATTAAAAACCTGCCTGGACATGTTCCTGTGTGATTTGGTATAGGTGATCCTGCTCTGGCAGGAGGGATTGGGCTGGATGATCTTTCAAGGTCGCTTCCAACCCCTGACATTCTGTCATTTTGCGATCATTTTCATGGCTCTTTGTTGAATTTTCTCCACTATGTCCATGTCTCTCCGGGAAGCTCAGAATTAGACACAGTATTCCAGATATGGTGTCACCAGTGCTGAGCAGATGTGAAGGATCACCTCCCTAGGGCAATATCTCACCTAACACAGGCCAGGCTGTTGTTAGCCTTCTTCGCAGTAAGGCTTTGGGTAGCATCCATCTTGGTACCCACCAGGACTACCAGGTCCTTTTCTGCAAAGCTGCTTTCCAGGTGGACAGTCCCAGCATGTTGTGATGGTGTGGGTTGTTCCTCCTCAGATACAGGACTTGGCATTTCTGCTTGTTGAATTGCTGATGTCCCTGTGAGACCATTCTCCATCCTGTTCATGTCTCTCTGGATTGCTGCAAGATCCTCTGATGTATTAGCCAGTCCTTCCAATTTTCATAGAATCATAGAATCAACCAGGTTGGAAGAGACTTCCAAGATCATCCAGTCCAACCTATCACCCAGCCCTATCCAGTCATCTAGACCATGGCACTAAGTGCCTCATCCAGTCTTTTCTTCAACACCTCCAGGGACGGCAACTCCACCACCTCCCTGGGCAGCCCATTAAAATGGGAAATCACTTTGTCAGTGAAGAACTTCCTCCTAACATCCAGCCTATATTCCCCCAGCACAACTTGAGACTGTGTCCCCTTCTTCTATTGCTGGTTGCCTGGGAGACGAGACCAACCCCCACCTGTCTACAACCTCCCTTCAGGTAGTTGTAGACAGCAATGAGGTCTGCCCTGAGACTCCTCTTCTCCAGGCTAAACAACCCCAGCTCACTCAGCCTCTCCTCATAGGGTTTGTGTTCCAGGCCTTTCACCAGCTTTGTCGCCCTTCTCTGGACACATTCCAGCACCTCAACATCTCTCTTGAGTTGAGGGGAACTTCCTGAGGCTACCCTCTCCCCCACCATGCAAATGCAGGTGTTAAGCAGGATTGGACCAAGTATTGGCTCCTGAGGTACACCACTTGCTACTGACCTATAACTAGTCTTCATGCCACTGACCACCATCCTGTTGGGCTTGGCAATATAGCCTGTTTTCAGCCCACTTCACTCTCTATTTCTCCAGTGTGTATGTCCACAGCTTCTCCACAAGGATCTTCTGGTAGACAGTGCCAAAAGCCTACTGAAGTCCAAGCAAACATCTGTTATTTAGTAGGCCAGTCATTCTATTGTAGAAGGTCACCAGGCTGCTCAAGCATGACTTCTGTGCAGTGAAGCCAAGCTGACCACTTCTGATCACATTACTGTGCTGTGGGTACTTACCACCTCTAGTGATGTTTATGGAGTTTCCCTTAGCACACCTGCCGATGACAGGACTTCCCAATGCTCTAAGGATATTTTCTCAGAATACTGATTCCCACAAATGCACGAGGTAACAATCCTACACAATGCTTTGCAAACACTTCTGATTTTGTCATGCTAACTTGGCGG
Source organism: Tricholaema leucomelas (assembly GCA_013400475.1). Classification (NCBI taxonomy): domain Eukaryota; kingdom Metazoa; phylum Chordata; class Aves; order Piciformes; family Lybiidae; genus Tricholaema lacrymosa; species Tricholaema leucomelas. Next base: position 17,284 of record WAAF01002282.1, read on the forward strand.
CAAGGCATGGAGGATGCAACAGACAGACCCAGGACCTGCAGCAACTGTCTGGTCTGCCTCTCAATTGTGGGGGGGCTGTAGTGCTCTTATTGTGCAAGGCCCTGTACTCATCTATTTTAAGAGGCATCTGCTGCCTCTGAGATGTGGTTGTCTCTGTATAATAAAAGACAACAGGTGGATGCAGCAAACAAATAGGGGAGGTGAGGACAAAGTAACAGCACAGCAATCCATCATGGTCTGTATAATAAGTAGCAGTCACAGGGCACCAGCATCCTTGATGCTGTGAAGGGTTTTTTTAAGGCATCATCACAGGGAAAAGAAGTTTCCAGCAGGAATGTGAAGGAGATGTGTGCCATTTGCCTTCATAAAGTGCATGACAGGATCAGTTAGATAGCAGCATGACTAAGATCTGGATGAGACATATGAATAAAACAGTAAAACAAATGACATGCCAAGGGCAGGTTCTTCAGTAACTATTTAACCTTGTTTCTCAAAAACTAAGTTGAGAGAATGTCCGCAGTCTATTTTTTCCCTTTCTGCAGTGTGATTCTAATTATCTTTGTTTTCTTTTACTCTCTGCACCTCACCACATTGTTAGTTCTCGGGCTTTGCCGACCAGTCTCAGAAAGGCATGTATATTGAACACCCACTCTTCAGTGAGGTTACTGCTCCTCTCAGACCTGTTGTTGTGTGAATTATATAAGATACGGAGGCGGTGTGCACTTGTGTATGGTTCATCAATTCTGCTGCTGGAGCATCTTCACTTCTGCAGTTTCTGCAACTCCCCATGTCTACTTTCTCACGTCTCTTCCTGTCTTTGCCTGCATTGTACTGTTGTGTTTACGATAGCCAACATAAGTTTTTTACCAAAAACAAACAAAGGAAAAATATGCCTCACCAGTTCTTAGATGAGCACTTTTAGGAAAATAATTAGATGATTTTTATATAAATGTCAAAATATCCTCCCTTTTGGCTACATTTAATTGGATATAAAAACAACTGTTGGTATCAAGAATTTTTATGTTTACAGTGAAGGGGAAAGGAAAACCAGAATAGGGAATACATCAATGCAGAGCAACAGTTATGTTAAAATACAGAAGATATTTGTATTTGCATATCAATTTGTCATACTTCTTGGTATCTCTCCCAGAATGTCTATCAACTCAGCCCTCTCCTAGATTTCACCGAGAATTGAGCTAGCTAGATACCTGTCAGGGAAAAGTTTCATGGTCACAGAATACTAATACTACAACACTTCACTGTTGATTAACTTTTTTCCACAGATAGGCAGACAGACAGTAAAGCTAAAAAACATCCTTGCTTTTCTGGCAGCTTGTTCAACAATCTGCTGGAAGGCCAGAGATGGACTGCAGACCTTAACCTTTGTTTTGGAAAGGTAGCTTCAGAGCTCAAACCCTAGGTGCTGCACTTGGGAGTCCAGCCATTCACAGAATCACAGTGTCACAGACTTGGAAGGGACCTCAGAAGAACACTCAGATGAGCATCCAGTCCAACCACCCTGCCAGGGCAGAATCACCTAGAGTAGGTCGCACTGGAATGCATCCCAGTAGGTTTTGAATATCTCCAGGGAACAAGACTTCACAACCTGTCTGAGCAGCCTGTTCCAGTGTTATGTTACCCTCACAGTGAAAAAGATTTTTTTTCATGTTCACATCGAACCTCCTATGCTCCAGCTTGCACCTATAGCCTCTTTGTGGCTCTGTGCTGGCTTCCAAGAGCCCTGCCTTTCCTGGTGATGCTGGGGCTTCCAAATGCTACCAGAGATAGTGTGGGGCTTTCCTGGGTCCTTGGGGATCCTAGGAATTGGTGAAATTAGCTGCTTCATGTTGTTTATAAATGAAAGATAATAAAATTATGTTGATATTATCTAAAGCAGAACTGTTTTGGGAATTTGCTTTCCCTGGGGAATTGTAAGCATTTTGGTTGTGTATTGATTTAAGATAATTGACTCTCACAAGCAAGTCCACGCCTCACAGAGCAGGAGGGAAATTAACACCAGAACAAGCCTTGGGTTGAGATGAGGAGTTTAATGGAAATAAACAGTATACAATTGTTAGCCCATTTTGCAGAGAAGCACAGCAAATGCAGAAGCAGGAGCAGAAGCCAGCCCATGAAATGGGAGGCTCAGGGGTGATCTCAGTGCTGCCTACAACTACCTGAAGGGAGGCTGTAGCCAGGTGGTGGGTCGGTCTCTTCTCCCAGGCAACCAGCAACAGAACAAGGGGATACAGTCTCAAGTTGTGTCAGGGGAAGCATAGGTTTGATATTAGGAGGAAGTTCTTCACAGGGAGAGTGGTTTGTGATTGGAATGAGATGCCCAGGGAGGTGGTGGAGTTGCTGTCCCTGGAAATGTTCAAGAAAAGACTGGATGAGGCACTTAGTGCCATGATGTAGTTGACTGGCTAGGGCTGGGTGCTAGGTTGGACTGGATGATCTTGGAGGTCTCTTCCAACCTGGTTAATTCTATGATTCTATGATTCCCCAGCCCCAAACCTGCAGCCAGCCCAGTAGAAATAGACCAACACACCAAAGAGGAAACTGGAAGCAGCAACTGAACCAGGAAGCCTCTTATGTTACAGCACAAACTACAGTCCCCATGGTGCTTTGCTCCAGCCAGCACTTTCATTTTGAAGCAGGTGAGACATCAGTATGGTATTGAATACCCATCAGCAGATTCAACTGAACTCATGACAAGTTGTCATGTCTGTTTGGTACTCAGCAGCCTCAGCCTACACTAGCAAAAGCAGATTCACTTCAAGAAGGAGCCACGAGTGCTTGCTATATATAATTATTTTTATATTAATACATTAGTGTGCAAATTGCTTAGCATTGCATAATGTAATGTTAAGTTGTTCTAGTCATTCTCTTGCTTTGTCATGTATCACACACAGAAGATTTTTCTACTATGAATAAATGTAAAACTTAAAAAAACCCACATAATTAACTCGATCTAGTTATGATTAAAAAAAAGAACAACTCAACCCAAACCAGAACGAAATAGGACAAAAAAACCTCCAAATCAACAAAAACCCAAATCCAACCTGAAATTAGTGTTATTATATATTAGTTTGGTACCCAGAAAAATATTTCTAAACACTACATACAGAGGTAGATGTTTACTGTGCTAAAATGGTTTGTAGAGAAAAATGCAGCAACACACTGTAAACAACAGTGTTTCTTCAAAATATTTTTATTAAATGTAACAGGCACAGCTGCTTGCTTGTTTAACAGAATGAAGTGAAATTATGCTGGTGATTTAGAAGCATAACTGAAGAGGTCTAAAAGAGAGAAGAGGAGATAGAGGCAGCAGGCAGGGTACAGAGAAGTGCCTTGTTTTGTTTCTAAAATAATAAGCAAAAACAAACAGAAGAAATTAGGACTGCATTAGGAGTCTCACAAAAAGCCATAACTCTGCATGCAGTATAAAATCTAGAATAACACTCTATTAATTTATTGGTTTGTTTACCTAGGCAGTTTTGATTTTGAAGTGTACCCAGTATCATGCTGTCTTTGCTAACACATGCTGTGGGGTCGATCACACCACATCACATAAGAGTGCTGAAACAGATTCATTTGACATTTAGGTATTACCTCTTTGGCTTCAGTAAGGCAATGCCAAAGTTGAGTTTTCTCCTGATTTTTGACAAGTTTATTTTAATTGCCTCATTGTGACATGGCCTCTTCTTTCTGCAACAATATGCTTTCTGAAGTGTTTAGTGTGTTTTTGCTAATTATTTCCATTTTTAAAAATTGACTACGTGTGGGAATTGTACTTGTGATACTTGCAGGAAAAAATTCAATTGGTGAGAGAACAGGAGTTCTTCACACAATTTTAGAGGATATATTGCAAGAAAACGTCTTCTTCTACGGACCATTCACGATGCTGCAAAACACAGCTGCTGGTTACCTAAGTGCTATAAATCAGCAGGCTCATGGGACAACTTCCTTTTGCCAGGATTTTTATCTCCTCTGGTGTGGAGAGTCGGATATTGCTAACCCAGTGTGTGCACATCCGTAGAGTCAATTCTTTCTCACAAATGTGTTCAGAAAAATTGGAAATAGATTGTGAAAGAAGTTATTTTTAAGATTACTTGACATTAGCTGCTTTAGGCATATTGGTAAAGCAAGAGTGTTGTAGCACAGCACGCTCTCTGCCTTATGACAAAGACCTGTGCCAATGTAGTGGCTCCCAATCACAGCACTTGTTTTCCAATTAGGAGGAAAAATCACATCATAGTTCAAGACATCAACTGCTACTTTCTTTGCATACAAGCTTGTTTGAAATTCATACACTAGTGATGGTCAATGCCAGATGAATCTTTCACACTGCTGAGAAGAAACACATACACTCAAGTTTTGCCACAGTTTTTTTTTTAGCCCAAACATCTGTCTGTCTGTCTATCTATCTATCTATCTGTAGATATATCCATTATTCTGCTCTCACTTGAAGGATATGGATTTCCTTCATGTGAGGATAAATAATGCATGCAATGAAAGCAATTATTTAGATTGCAGCAGGAAGCTGTCTGTGCCCTTAGTGCACTCCAGTAGTTTCTAAAGAAACCTGAATTACACACTAGAAAAAAGCAGTGAATTGTGTGGTAAGCAATGCTGTAACTGCTGTGTGCAAAAGGAATGGCATTTACAGGAATTCATCTGAAAGAGAGCCACAGTTTGATGAAGGATGCTGAGACTCAGTACTCTGAAGAACTCCATTGTGAATGACTGAAATAGCAACACACATGAAAGTGCTGAGCAAAGAACTGCAGAAGAATGGATTGTTTTTCTATATGCTTAACAAGCGAACAAACATCATAAGAAAAAAAAACACTAATGTAAATTAATTGATTAAGTAAATTAATTATGTCTAAACTTCGGTATGTTAAGCTGATGAAGTTTTCCACCTAGGAGTGTTGATGGAAACAAGTCTAAATTTTAGCTCTTCTGAACAAAACCTAACAAGATGAGGATTAAAACTTATTTTTTACACTTGTGGAAATTAAGATCTCTTTTGGGCTGCTTTCACAAAAAAAAAAAAAAAAAAAGTAGTTTTCAGGAGTTTATTGCTGTGTTTAAAAACCTACTGCTGCTGAATTGAAGAGTTCAAAAACTTCTCAAGTGCTTAATACAGCTGCACAAGCTTCAGCAGAATTCTATGGCACCGACTATGTTAAATCATTTACTCTCACAGAAGAGGTCTGTTTAACATTTTTCTGTTTCCCGTTTTTATTTGCTGAAAGAATGGGAATGAGATGTAGCAACTGCAGTGAGATTGTATGAGGCTTAACAAGGTCAAATGCTGGGTCACAACAACCCCATGCAATGCTACAGGCTTGAGGCAGAGTGGCTGGAAAGATATCTAGCAGAAAACGACCTGGGAATGCTGGCCAACAGCCAGATAAAATAAGCCAGCAATGTGCTCAAGTGGCCAAGGCCAACAGCATCCTGCCCTGGATCAGGAACAGTGTGGCAGGAGCAGGGGAGTGATCATGCCCCTGTACTCAGAACTGGTGAGGCTGCACCCTGAATATGTGTTCAGTTTTGGGTCCCTCACTCCAAGGACACTGATATGCTGGAGATGTCCAGAGAAGGCCAATAAAGCTGTTGAAGGGCCTGGAGAATGTCTTATGAGGAGCAGCTGAGAGAACTGTGATTGCTGAGTGTGGAGGAGACTGAGGGGAGACCTCATTGCTCTGTACAACTACTCAAGAGGAGGCTATAGTGAGTTTGGAGTTGGTCTGTTCTTCCTATTATCAAGTGCTAGAATGATAAGCAATGTCCTCAAATTGCAGCAGGGGAGGTTTAGACTAGATATCGGGAAAAATTCTCTATTGGAAGAGCAGTCAGACATTGCAACAGGCTGCCCAGGGATGTGGTGGAGCCGTCATCCCTGGAGGTGTAGACATGGCACTTCAGGACATGGTTTAGTAGCCATGATGGTGTTAGGTTGATGGTTGGACTCGATGATCCTGGAACATCCTGAAACAATTCTGCTCATAGTTCAGAGCAAGCAACTTCCAAGCACATGTTCTGAGGTCTGCTCATTTCAAATGATTCCAGGTTTTAAAGCTGTTCACTTAGGTCTAGTGGAAGCAAGTGATGACATACTGCTCCTGCTTGGCTACAACTGCCCAGGGCTGGAGGTTACTGCTCCCACAGCTGCTACCAGTGGGAAGGATCACCTGAGTTTTAACTCTCCCCTTTGGGCAAATGCACTTTGTTAATTTGAAACCACTCTTCACAGGACATGCAATGTTCACTGGATGAACATTAAAAGCATGTTACTTCTGAGGAGCAAATGCTCTGTGTTTTGTGCCAGTGTCCTCTGTTAAATCAATGACGCAATTTATAGCCAAAATGGCTTCTATATAATCACTTGTTTATTGAGAAAGATTCTGCTTGGTACTAGAGGCTCATTAAACTGAACTGCTGATGGAAAAGACATTGATTTAGGCTTTTGTGACTAATGGCATACCAACCATTTCCTGTCCTTTCAAGTTCTATATTTACTTTTTGGGGGGTTATGTTTGCTTTTTGTTTGGGTTTGTTTGTTTGTTTGTTTTCATAGCAGACATAGTTTAGGAAAATATTTAATTTCATACCTGATATATGCAAATTATATGGCTCGCTTTCAGAAGAAACACTTCCAGCTCATCAGACTCTGTTTGAAATACTTGCTTTTCTTGATCTTTTCTAAATGCTTGTAAATTTCCAGTCTAACAAGACAGCTGGCATGATAAGAGACAGAACTGAAGTTGAGGAAAGAAGGTGAGATATAAAGCCTGTATCCAAGACCATCAAAAGATAGGATCACACCAAGATTTATATGTCAAGATAATCTTCTTTACTAAACCACCTATTTTAACTGCAGATAATCAGGCAAGTTTTGACCTGTAAGCCCTTGCTCAAGTCACCTGAAAAAGAAGTCCTGAGAAGATAACCAGTATAGGACTCTTTCTGAAAGCTTGTCTGCTCTTTTTTCCAACCATACCAATTAACCTAACGAAAGACTTCTTGTACAGATTTTGCTTTTATGCTACACAAAAGGAGACAGAATGACCTGCAGAATGATCTGCAGACAGAAATCAGATAAGAGAATAAATAATGCAGGCTTAGCCTGAAACTGGCAGAAAGTCTTTATTACTGAAAACAGAGAAAAAAATAATTAGATTTCTCATGTGTGGTCCCAGAAGCATGTTCTGTCCCGCCTGAGAGATCATCAGCCCGGGCACAACGCCAGCCTGTGGGCTGCTGGGTGCCCTAGGATGGGACTCATGCTTTGACATGTAGTGCAGGCACTTCAGGATAGGAATGGCAGCTTAAACTGTCTGTGTAACTGATAGAGACAGTCACACAGACATCCAAATCCTCAAAATCCTTTACTAATGAAATACTTTGTCACGGCATTTTACAAGTGCTAAACCTGGCAGTGGCTTGAAAGCATCTCCTTAGCAATTATAGTTACAAGGCAAAATAACACTTCTAGGAAACTAATCCTTCCAGGAATCATCAGTTTCCTCTTCTCAACTCTTTCCCCTTCCTACTCTTCTGTTCAAGGACCTGCCTCTTCAAAAGAGTTTTGAGATTTTTTTGTCAACCCACCCTGACTTGTTAGGCTTCATTCCTGGCTATGCAGATACTTAATGTACAGATGAATAATGGGGGAAGTAACTCCACGTCTCATACTGATCCAGGCATTATCATTTCTGGTCACCTCACTCTCTGCGTGGATTAACAACCCTTCCCGCAGCTTCTCCACTCTCCAAATCATCAGCTGCCTGCCTCTTATCTTCCTCTCCTGTTTGCATAACTTTTAAACTACTGGGAATGAGTTTGGGTTTAGGTTAGAGCCTTCGGCAAATTAGCTGTTCTCATGAAGACAATATGGTTGTCTGGTCCCAGTCAAGACTCATGTCAAGTGCTCCTGATGCTCTCCTTAGATAACATGCATAAGCTAATCACTGTCATTTTCCCCTTCCTGTTTTTCTGCCGGTGTTCTGTATATATACTGGTAATACTCTGCTAAATTAGGGAACTCGTATTATTTAGAGTGTACCTTTCTTCTCCATGAATTGCTCTTCATAACAGAGATTTGTTGTTGGAATGTTCCCAATTTTGACCTTGAATACACTGCAGCTCTGATGCTATTGGTGAGCTACTGAAAGCATCAGCTTTCTACTGCCAAATGGAAGCTGCTGTCCACTGTCAAATAAGAGATAATGAGTAACAGACAAGCAACAGAATCATGACTGGTTTGGCTTTCACCTCTTATGCAAACCCTCTGGTTTTGGTGATCTTGTTAAAGCTAGTTTTATGCTCAGAAATTAAAATTTTAATCTGTTTAGAACACTTTGTTCTTGGGAAAGCATGAATGAGGGGGATTAAATTATACCTGTGCTATGCTTTTCTTGGTGATTGGTAATTATACTGTCACTCATGATGCACTTAGCTGCATGGAGCTGGGGAAAAACATGACATTTCCCCCTGTACTAGACATAATGAGAATCTATGGCTTTTCACAGAATTGTACATCAGTGAGGTACAGGAGTAAACAAAACGTAGGGAAGTTGTACTTAGAACAAAGTTTTTTTTTTTTTTCTTCCAGCCATAGTACAAAATATTTTTATTTCCATTGGAAAACACAAACGGGTAGGTCACAGGTGCAATGCTCAATTTAGGTGAAGAGCAGACACTTTTAATGTGTTGCTTTCTCAACCAGCCCACCAACCAGTAAAGAAAAGCTTTTGATAAAGGTCCCATGTAAGTTCTAGCTGCCAACTCAGGCCTTCAGGGGATGAGTCTTGTTTGGTTTGAGGTAACAAACTGAGGTATCTTTAAAAGACAGAGACTTAAAAAAAAATGTGACCTTTCCATTTGCTGGAAATAACGTAACGGTCAGCAGTCTAAGAAGACAATGACTGCATCTCTATCTTCTTCAAACAGTAAGCAACTAATGTCATAGTGGTTATTACGTGTCATTAGGATGAAAATATCTAACCTCACTACAAGCAAATGCATTTTCACAGTTCTTGACTGACTGGAATCCGTATGTCATATTGAAAAGCTCTAAATATAGTGTCTTTGTTAAAAAAAAACAAACAACCAAACCAAACAAAAAAAAACCCAAAACACCAAACACAAAAAAAGCTGAACAAAAATGTATGATTTTTGCTGTGGTATGTTGAACATGCTGCATCACTAATACGTTGTGAGAACTTCTAAGCAGGAAACTGCTGTATTATTTCAAGTAATTTTGATGAATCATACATTGACTTACTTTGTTGTGGAATTGACAAATGAACATAGTTAAATCTCAAGAGGACCAAGTCAGTCCATAGGGAGCTGGAGGTAACTATGTTTGTAGTAGGCTTGTTTGTATCCATCTTAAAGTTTGGGGCAACCAAAGTGGTTCAACAAAAGATTTTTGGCCCCAGTGGTTGGCATTTCATGCAATGTGTGCTTGGGCAGGAATTTTCTAACACGTGTTCACAGCAGTATTACAGTGTAATCCAACTCTTTGAACTCTTTGCTTCCACTTTTAATAAATGTCAGTTGCCATAAGCCATGATACTTCACAGAGCTTTCAGCAGTGACCTCTATTTGGTACTAACTGGCACTTACTAAGCTCTTCTGGGAGGTTATTTTCTCGTCAGGGTCACTGTGACTTATACTCTTTCAAAAAATAACATCCCCCTGGTAACTGTATTTGCCCTTCTCTTTTGCAATGTGTTGGCAAATTAAAACTCAGGAGACTTTTTCCTGTATTGTGCAAGTACATAACTTTGTTGTTTTAATACTTGTTGACTGATGTGAAGTAAGCACACATGGGGCAAGATCAGCACAGAAAAGCACTCACATTTTTAAGAATGAAAAAGTAACTCAGAAAACTAAGACAAGAGAGACCAATTGCTGCAAAAAGAAACCTTTATTTTTATCAGTTACATGTTGTAAATTGCCATGGGAAATTCAAGAGGTATTGATAACTGATATTCTAGTTGCTTTTCTTCAATCTGAGAGGATTGGCATTTCAAGTGTAACCAAATTAGGGTTTAATCTTCCCTTAGAAAACCAGGTACTGTTATAGTCCTCTGTACGATTACAACCTGTGTAAAGCCAGCTGGTGCCACCCTCCCTGGCATTAGACCCAGGCCTCAATGTGACACTAAAGGATGAGAACTATTACTTGAATCTTCAAAAGGCAATGCTTATAAAATGCTCTGGAGAAAGAGACAGCAGAGTTTGGATGGTTAATTAAAAAAAAAAAAAAATCAAAACACCTTTTTTTTTCCAACTCTTCTGGCCTCCAATCTTCCACAAGAGAGGCTGCTCCTTCCTTCTAGGCAATCATTCCCAGGTTGAGAGCTGCAGCTCAGGGAAGCATAGAGGGGTACCCTATGTCCAAGCTCCTTCTCTGCTGCCTGAGCAACTTCATAGTATCATAGTATCATAGTATCATCAGGGTTCGAAGAGACCTCACAGATCATCAAGTCCAACCCTTCATCACAGAGCTCAAGGCTAGACCATGGCACCAAGTGCCACGTCCAATCTTGCCTTGAACAGCTCCAGGGACGGCAACTCCACCACCTCCCTGGGCAGCCCATTCCAGTGGGCAATGACTCTCTCAGTGAAGAACTTTCTCCTCACCTCGAGCCTAAACTTCCCCTGGCACAGCCTGAGGCTGTGTCCTCTCGTTCTGGCGCTGGCCACCTGAGAGAAGAGAGCAACCTCCCCCTGGTCACAACCACCCCTCAGGTAGTTGTAGACAGCAATAAGGTCACCCCTGAGCCTCCTCTTCTCCAGGCTAAACAACCCCAGCTCCCTCAGCCTCTCCTCGTAGGGCTTGTGCTCGAGGCCTCTCACCAGCCTCGTCACCCTTCTCTGGACATGCTCAAGGATTTCAATGTCCCTTCTAAACTGGGGGGCCAGAACTGAACACAGTACTCGAGGTGTGGTCTAACCAGTGCAGAGTACAGGGGCAGAATGACCTCCCTGCTCCTGCTGGCCACACCGTTCCTATGTTTAATGGAATAGGACCCCACTAACTGCTTGTAATCCACATTTGCATGCCACACGAACAAGTTAACACTGCATCTGCACTGCTAACACTTAGAAGAGACATAAGAAGAGATTCTGTTAAGAAAGCAGTTCTCACACTGTGAAGCAGCCATGCCAGACTGACATAGCAACTTTACATAAGAGCATAGAGCCTTCACAAGGGTGTGAAGCTAATGGAGACACTAAGACTTCTTTATCAGATTAATTTCTAAATTAGTGTGTTCAGCCAAAAGGCTTGAAGTAGGCTGTGTACCCAGGACAGCCAAGACAAGAGAGGACTTCCATGAAGGAACATTGTATCCCTCAACTATGACCTGAGACTCCCAGACTCCATTCTCTTGCTTCATTTGCTTATCTTTTCCATAAGTCATAAAGATTGAAATGAATGTCTAAACCATCCCAGTCCAACTCAGGATTTATGATGCTTTCTCAGTGTTGCTTGTATTGACTTAGGAGATACTCAAAAGCTCTGTTTAGAGAGAAGACTCTGACAGTCTAATGCCTTTCACTACTTGTGGAATTGTTAGGGATGCTGACATGGATTGTAAAGACCAATGCAAGATCTTGTGCAATGTTAGTTGTGGTATCACTTCAAGCTGTTTCCTTCATACTGCTGACCACTCTCCTATTTCTATGACAAGGTGAGTATTCAGAGTGTGGGGTGTGCATTTTGGAATCATTCACTCCTGAAGTATTGTATTGTCAAGCAGAATTTTCTTTTAATAATTCAATTTATCTTTGCACTCCATAAGACTTAGTGATTTAAAATGTGAGCCCTTACACATAAGTATAGAAAGCCTAATTTGTCATGCCACAACAGCTTTTTCATACACTTCAAACTTGTACTGGATGCCATTCTCTTCTTGGATATCAGCAGGGACACCTGGGTACCTGGGGAGAGGGGAGAAGAAAAAGCAGAAGTGAACAAGCAAATAAAAATATCATTATGAGACACCTGCAATTTATCCAATCCATTAGAAAAGATAGGAGTTTCAAAAAGAGATGAAAATACTACTCTTAGAACAGGTATACTAGATACAAACTGTTGTTAGGAATCACATTAACTACTACTAGCAACTTGTACAGACATCTTTTTAAATCGAGACAGCATATTTTGATGCAAAAAAAATCTTCACCTTCTTTGCTTAATCAAAAAAATCCTGTCTGCAGCAGCTTCTTAAGGTAGCTGATGGCTACCAAGATGACTACTACCATGCAAAATGTTTCTCTACACTTCAGATTTACTAAACCAGTTTTCATTAACAGACACTTTCAAAAATCTCTTCAGCCCCCAGTGATAGAATAAAGATTTTCTAAGAGTAATGTTATTAGCTGAGTCTATCAGGTTTCTATTTTTGAGAGGAAATTATCTGCTATTTCACAAATTCATCCTGTAAGGCTGAATTCTGATTTCAGCACACTGGGCAAAACCTATGTAAAACCTGAGAAGCAGCCAAGAGGGAAACAGGGGAGCTTCAGGTCAGGTATTAAGAGGGGCTCAAGCTCAGTGCAGTGCAGAATATGTTAGAAGATGGCAACTCATGCTTCCTACTCACCTTATTTGTCTCTCCTGCATCCTTTTTTCCTGCCCCCAGTTAGTGGCCCCCACTTCAGTCCTAATCCAGTCCCACGTCCCTTGCAGAGAGCTTTACTTGCCATACTTTCTGTTTCTTCTACTGCTGGTCTGTAACCAGCTAGGAACCAAAACAAGAGTTGCAAGAAAAGAATGTCCTTCCCTTGCTGGCCCTTGATGTAGACACTGGAATTTTTGACAATTCCCAACTGCCTGTTGGATGTAATCTCACTGGACAGGACAAAGCAAACTAACAAATGCAGTTCTTTAAGGCAAAGATTATTGGAAGTTTGAAGAACATAGCAAGTTCCATGTTCTATGTAAAATATGGCTCCAAAGGAAAAAAATACATTGAAAAACTCCTCTAACTTGAACCAGAATAAGGACCCTTACACATTCAAAGCAGAGTACGAATTCTTCCCCCGGGACACAAGACTAGTATGCAACTTCATACTTACTCTGTGAGAAGTTTGTAGTCTTTGTAGTTGATTTCTGGAAAAAATGTGTCACTTTCAAATTCCTGCAAAATTCTGGTCACAAACAATCGATGATTAATTGGTTTCTCCATTGCTGCCTTTTAAAACAACACAAAAAGCAGTAACACTGAGTTGTTCCCTGTAAAACAGCTCAACCATGTGTGAAGTAGTGTTGTCATTAGAATCTTTAATATTCTTGTTTTATAACTGTGCTTGAAGTCTGTAAGATAGTACCAAGCATAAGCTCTGATTTGAACACTAGATTTCTTTGCAAACTCTGCAAGTTTTTGTTTGGCCTGCACCAGCCATCACCATGACAGCACTCAAAAGGAACCATGAGATAAGAGTCTTACCATATTTTCTACTTGTAGTTGGCACACCAAATATATTATCTAAAATTGAAACTCAGTTACTATTTTGTATATGATGGAATTAAGCAAAGCAGTGAAAATTGAACTATGAAACTCCTCTTTTGGACTCTGCCCAAAATCACTTTCTAAAGGGAAAATTCCATCTTGTGGCAGCAATTCCTATCCCAGGACCTTGGGCACCTGTCCAAAATTATTAAAATAATTATGAGCAGTTATGTGAGAAGAAAGGAGCAATATGGACATGTCTCAACAGGCAATTTCTGAATCTTCTTTTAAGACAGGAAGCTTTAAGTGGTGGCAGAGGCCCACACCTCAAGGTAAGATGCTCCAATGTTTAATTACTATCACTGCTAAGGTTTTATAATGTATTTTCAGTCTGCCCTAGTTTCCAGTTCCAATGATCAAGTTACCTATCAGTTCAGCTTTGAAGTTTGATATCTAGACGACAACAAAGTGAGAGTATGCATTGAAAATTATGTAACAATAACAGTAAAGAAACCTTCCAAGCTCCTCCTTGGATAAAAAAAAAAAAAAAAAAGAAAAACAAAGAAAGATATCTGCTAGGTGAATTCTTCCACAACAAATTCATACAAACTCAGGAGTTAAGACATGCCATTTTATCTCCAAATTAGACTGAACAGTCACCTCTTCCAGACTTTCTCGACATTAAAATAACCCATTAAAAGCCATAATGGTGCCTGGTTACAATACATTCTTTAAAAGCTTACAGCTGTTTCTTCCTTTCCCTTAAATTGGCAATGAGCAATGCTCTTTGTTAAAGGTGATTCACCATGCAGCATGCTATTAGGCATTACTTTTACAAGTACAGGAACCAAGTAATAGCATATGTAATCTAATAAAATTAATTGGTACCACTGCTGAGAAAGTACTTTCTAGAAAAGCTTCTCTATTACTAGAGAATGGCTTAAAAATGAAGGATATGTCACAGCAACCAGCATCCAACAGCACTGGGCTGGTGTTTGCCCAGTTTGTGTATTAACACCACATCCTCACCTGGTCTTAGCCTGTCCCCACAGCCCTGACTAGTCATCCCAGGGCTGTATCTGACTGGTTATCTTCACTGGACCTGATCCTGCTCTGTGGATTTGCCTCATCACCATGACCCGTGGCTGATGAGGACCTGGCGATGCCAGTCAGGTTATTGCCCATGGGTCCCAGCTTTCATACCCCGGGAGCACCCGGTCCTCCACATTCCCCCAACAGTGAAATTCTAGTAACTTCAGAAAAGCAAATTTTGTATCAAACATGAAATGGTCCATACGTGGAGTCTCTAAAGGAACCTCATAGAGGACTGGACTCGGACTTTGCTTCTGCTAACTGTTGCCATGGACTTCACAGGGTGGAGAAGAAGCTTTATCAGAACTCTGACATTTGTATGAGGATTGAGTTAGCTCTTCACTGCTCGGTAATGCCTTTTTTTGTTTCGTGAATTTTGTAAATGGGAGGATGATGTATGTGATGGAAAAAAGCAGGCAGTGAGAGAGTACCCTCTAGAAATAATTGTACCGGGGCACGGGGAGCAGATTTTGAAAACAAAATGATGCTATCTCTGAGCTCATGGTTCTGCAAATTTGAAAAAAATCTGCATCTTCACTCCACAGTCATTACATTACTTCACAGCCACAACGGGTCTCAAAGTCGTTCATGGCACAATTTTAATTTCCTGTGTTTTCCCCTCATAATCCATTCAGTTACCTTTGGACTGTGTTTGCACCTGCACTGGTTTCTCTTCAGTCATCCCAGGTATGTGAACCAGAGTCTATTATTACTCATATCTGCCTGACCCTCATAATTTTTCTCACTTCCAAGAAATCTTTGTCAGGCCTGCCTCTGAAGCTCAAATCAAAAAGGAGGTGATGACCTAAGGATCATCTGCCTATAATTTCCAGCTGCACTGGACTGACAGCCATACAAGATTAGATTATATCTACATGTGCAGGACCATTAGTTTCTCTTTGCAGAGCACAGGTTAAAACAGTCCTGAAGCTCTGCAACACAGAATAGCTGTGTATTACAAGTAGATTCAGAAGTATTATATGGAAAATTAATCTTTCATAGATCTAATCACCAAACCCTTGCAAAGCAGTGGGCGTAACAACCAATTTCTGTAGAATGGACCAATTATTTCTAGTCATTTAAAGAATCACAGGTTTTAGGATACACATTGCTCCTGATTTCTCATCTTCTACTGATGACATAAAATAACTGCAGCAAAGTAACTATGTGAGGCACTTATTTTTCAAGTATCTTCCTAGAAAACAACACTGTCGATCTAAATGAAGCACAATCCCCCCCAAAAATTCAAAATAAACATTCTGTTTATTTTCTGTTTTCCAATCTTTAAGAAGTATTGGATCATATAATCCAGTTGCATTTTGAAGCCACAAGAGTATAAAATAGTAATTTTACACATTAAAATATCTTACAGGTGAAGATCCCACAAAGTTCTTGCTCTTACTTAGTTAAAAGGACTTTCCTAAGTTAAACTATTAAGAGAGTTGCACCAACAACTAGGAAAATCAATACCTTCAAAAATCCTTCTTTTCCACACTGCTAAGGCTTGACTCAGTGAAGTACAGAACAGTCCTTCCTCACCAAGCCACTAAGGCTAAGTCTGCCACAGGAGGCAGACAGTGTGGTAGCTACCATCACCATTTCTCTGCCAAGAACAAAAGCAAGTGCAACAAAATTCTTCCATAACCATTATAAAAAAGCCTGCCCGTTCTGCCCTTGCAGAAACTAAGGAAACACTTTAGTCACTAGACATTTCTGTCTATTTGTCTAAAACTAGGGTGTTTAAATCTTTTCATCTATGATCTCTGCAAGCATCTTTGAAAAAGAACTTTAAAAGCAACAACCTTTCATAGATGTATGATTTGTGTCTGCGACTGACTCATATATTAACCTTTTTTAGTCATTATTTTTTCTCAGAGGAATGTCAAATCAATATGTTTGTTCACAAGAATGAGCACACAAAAAGCTTCTTTAGGAGTAATAGCAATATTAGACCTTTCCTTCCAGATTAAAAAAACCTCTAAATTTATTTTGAAGACTGTACTGGAAAGGCTTGGTATATCCTTCTCAAGTCTACAAAAGTATAAAGATGCTAAATTAATGAAAATTCTTAAACTTTTAGGAGAAAATATTAATTAGTCTATCAGTCTACTAATATTGTCGTTATGTTTCCTCTAGTTTTATTTTTAACTAGGTAAGTGCAGCAAGAAGTACTGGCCATTGCAGGCATGACTATGATAGTCACAGTATGTTTTACAAGCCATTAATCACAGATTTCATAGACTGCACTGGGTTGGAAGGGACCCTCAAAGGTCATCTTGTCTAACTCCTCTGCAGTCAGCAAGGACACCTCCAACTAGATTAAGCTGCCAAGGACCACATCAAGTCTAATCTTGAATACCTTGAGGGACAAGGCCTCAACCAGACCTCTGGGCAAGCTGTTTCAGGAGTTCACCACTCTCCCTCCTTACATCTAACCTAAATGTACCCTTCTCCAGTTTAAAACCACTGGCCCTTCATCCTATGTATATAAGCCCTTCTAAATAGTCCTTTCCCAGCCTTCCTGCAGGTCCCCTTCAGATAAAGTTGCCCCAGAGTCTCTGCCTCTCCAGACTGAACAGCCCAAATACTTTCAGACTGTCATCATAGGACAGGCGCTCCAGCCCGTTGATCATCTTTGTGGCCTTCCTGTGGAACTAGTCCAGCAGGTCCAAATCTCTCTGGTATTGGAGGCCCTAAAGCACTCCAGGTGAGGTCTCACCAGAGCAAAGCAGAGTGTCAGAATCACCTCTCAACCTGCTGGCTGTGCTTCTTTCGATGCAATCCAAGGTGCAATTTGCCTTCTGGGATGCAAGTGCACATTGTTGGCTCATGTCCAGCTTCTTGTCCACCAGTACCCCCAAGTCCTTTTCTGCACGGTGCTCTCCAGTAGCCCTGCAGTATCTCTAATAGGACAGTGCTGTAGTGCTGTGACTGCCACTTAAACAACAGAGATCTTGGGTAATTGCACTAGGAATGTTCAAACTCTTCCTCAAAAAACCACCTAGAAGGTCATCAGAGAAATTGTCTTCCCGTTCCCACAAATCTACACAACTACATATGGGAAAATTCTCCTGTAAAAAAGTAGTAATGAAATAAGAAAGTTACATTTGCACAGATGACAGGAGGACAGTAACCTGTCTCAGAAACAACTGCTCAGGCCCATAAAAGTGTATCACTGAATAATGTTATCAGAGTGGTGGAACAGGGTAAGAACATACTATTAGCGCAACCATGACAGTCTTCACTTTACACAAGGTAATGTTATCAGCTTTCAAAAATGTCGAGAGGATCAAACCATAATAATTACTTCACTCTAAACTAATGGAGAAAAAACAATGCAGTGCTGAGTTTTTTATACTGGTTGCTCCCAGAGCAGAATAATGCTTCAGGCCTGCAGTGTGACACCCTCTACATCAACTGTGTCATGTAGCCTAGAGAAGCCTGCTCTTTGGAGCATGTTCTTTGAGAGTCCTGTTCAAGGGGAGCAACTTTACTGCAACCTGCAAGAGTGGAGCACCTGAGCATGCAAAAGTGATCTGACTGTAGCTTGCAAGTGGATCCCAGTCCTCGGTCTGCAACACTTCCAAAACATGTTAACAAACACATTACTCTTTGTTCCAATAGCTACACAGATTAAAATCATTCCAATAGGCACACAGCTCAAAACCACTTTGTCTTGTATGCAGAGAAGGTAGAAAAATAGCTATTATATCTTTTACAGTTTATAGGAAGTTTAGACATACTGAAATGTAATCTTTAACATGTACAGATTAGTACATGAGTATTAGCTAGTGAAGTCTTGCCAGGCTTGAAAAAAATCTCAATAAAACTAGTGACTCAAATTGTTAGCATGGCTCTATTTTAAAGAGGTAATCCCTACAGTACAGCGAAGATTTGAAGCTTAGCACTATGTGGCATTCACAACCCACTCAGGGCATTCAGAACCCAGGGCAACTTACTTGCTTAGTTCAGAAACTCTGTTTAAAGGGTAATTAATCACCTGCAAGAGACTTGCTTTATGAAATATGAAGAGCAACTTCATTATTCAATAAATCTGAAGAATGAAAAAGGGCAGATTAACAAACGCAATATGTCAAATACATAGGAAGACACCTGAGCATGAATATTAGATAAAATTTTCCCTTGGAGATTACTGGAAATTTAATTCTCCAGCTCAATCCTTTTTGTTGAAGACTTTCCCCAATTGCTATTTATCACTAGCATCTATTTTCTGTTATGGCCAGCCAAGATATTAACTAAACAGCAAAACCAAAACTTCTTATGAAAGAACTTTTTGTTCTGTTATGAAATTCTAAGTTTCTTCTCCAAATTTAATATGTGAATACAATTCTCTACTTCAGCAATATGACCTTGAGTGTCATTGTTTGCTTCTCTGGCGCTGAGAAAGCAACAAGCTGAGTAGGAACATAAAAATTAGAAGACAATTTAAAGTGTTCAAGACGTTGTAGGAAACTGTTTTATCAAGGTTAAAACCTGTTTGACACATAGCCTGTTTTGGTGGTACTAAAAAGGCCTTGGTTATGAGGACCTGAGTCATAAATTTTTCGATTTTTTAAAAAAGTTCTGTTGCTAGGTTTTGGTTGTATATTTCCCCCCACCCCCTCCACTGGTCGGTTCTCTGTTAGGCATCCGTGCTTGAATTATTTTTACACAGCAAGATTTATTTGAAGCACCCTACAAACAACACAAGAAGACGATACCATCCACGTAAGTAAATCCGCACCTGGTTTGGGTTTGGTTTGTTCTGTTTGGTGTTTTGTTTGTTTTTTTTTTAATTAAGGAAAAATTGTTAAAAAGAGTCCTGTTTAATATTTGGGCATGTGCTGGACTTACAGTTCCTATTCCTGATAAAATTTGAATGCTGCTTTTAATCAGTTCAAAGAACACAGTTTATAACCAGTTAAAAGGAACTGATCCCTTAGGATCTTCAGGTAGCACTGCTTTTTGAGAATCAGTGCCAAGACCTGAACCTCTCGATTAAGAGACAATATGTCTTAACTCAGGACAGAAATATAGTTTTGAAATTAATCTCCTCATTGTCCCCACTCACCATGCTTTAGTTTACTGGGGAGCAATTTTGATATGCATTAACTAGATTTCTTGGAGATGAAACTAAGCCAGAATATCTGTTCAAGGAACATGTCTGATGAAGTCTAACAGCTAATAGGAGTTCAAGGGCAAGAACCAACGTGTGAGTCATCACCACAGGTTTTCCAGCACACAACGAGCACTCATGAGCCAGCAGAAGGCTCTCAAAACAATAAGTACTCACACAAAATCACAGAGTGCCTCTCATGACACATAACAGCTCCGTAATTGCTGTGACCTACTGGCCATTGCTGAGCTGATACACTCCTTCCTCATCTATCCAGTCGATATCAACACCAGCTTCCCCTCTCGGGAGATCCAGAATACTGCAGAAGATCCAATATGGTGCTACACTGAGATCCACAGAAATGAAGCTTGTAAACTTGTCCTGCAAGAAGTCCAAAAACTTCCCTTAAGGCAACAGTACAACCTTGTGGCTATATCGGGAGATTATGAGCATGGTGATCAGAGTCAAGTTTAACATGAAGGCTGCAGAGGTGTTTTCACTGTATTCCTCTCTCACAAATACCTTACTACATTCTCCACCACCACCAAAATGTCTTCTATGTCTAACTGTTTTGCCTTTTCCTGCTGCAGAAGGAAACGCCCAGAAGAGAGCTTCTCAGAGTATGCTGCTGAACGTGGCATGAGTGTAACCTACATGAGGACTCTGATGGCCACCCTCTGCTCAAAGTTCATGTTTCTCTGGTCTTCAGAGGACCAGAGACAACTTATGGCAATAGTCCCACCACCCTGGAGAGAACTGTGTCCTTGAGAACCTAGGAGTGGGAAAAATGGCCATAAGGAACACAGCTGCACTATGTCCATACAAATGTTTAGAGACTGTAGGGCTTACGCCTCTCTCCTCTGCTGTCCTACAAGGAAGAGCTGTGAACAGCAGCAGTACCTTGCCTCCAACCCATAACTTGTCCCTCTGCTGCTGAGGGCAGCATCCCATCTCAAAATGCCATATGTATGTGCTCCAGCACGTCTGTTTGCTTCAGTTCTTAGAGACTGGGAGGGCACATCAACCATTTGTACTTGAGACTGAGAAAAAGGTACTCTGGTAGCTCTACTACAGGTAGAGCTACTACAGGTAGAGCTACTACCTCCGTACAGGTCTCTGGATGAGGAGAGGCTTGTGATTCAGCACAGAGGGGAGGCAGCTGTTCACACACCTTGAATGACTCTGTGCAGAAAGAAGATGCCAGCATCCTGTTTCAGTCTGAGTTTCCTTGGAAACCTCCAGAAATATGTGACTCTTGGTAACCCTTCCAGCTTGCCACCCTGGATTGAGAACCTGGCTGGGATATGGGTGCCGCCCTGAACAACCTGTGCTGGTTTGAGGCTAACTGGAATATTTTAATGAGAGAAGTAAAATCCTTGGCTGTCAGAAGAAAATAACAGTAACAGCTATATCACTCATTCTTCTGCTGAGAGACACAAGTAGTCAAAACACACATAAGGCACTCACTTCTCACGCTCACAGACAGTCTGTGGGCCTGGTTGCACTTTGCTTAGCTCCTTCACATAAGATCTATGTAATCTGGTCTAATCTTTTTCCTCTAACCTCCTTGTCATCTTTGTGACATCTCACCTCAGATCTCTGCAGATTTATCATGTGATCTATATGGATACTGATCTGGCTACTTCTGGAGGGATGGGCGGGCAAGGGAAGGGGAGGGAGGGGGGAAGTTGGTTTGGGAGCCTTCTGAGCAGTCTGTTTCAGGAGGGATTTTGTATTTATGACACCAAGCTGTGTGGTGCAGCTGACTTGCTGGAGGGCAGGGATGCCATCCAGAGGGACCTGGACAGGCTGGAGAGGTGGGCCCAGGCCAACCTCATGACGTTTAACAAGGCCAAGCATAAGGGTCTGCACCTGGGTTGGTGCAATCCCAGGCACAGATACAGGCTGGGTG
>WAAF01002282.1:39024-66487 GCA_013400475.1 Tricholaema leucomelas
AGACTGGATGTTAGGAGGAAGTTCTTTACAGTGAGGGTGGTAAGACACTGGAACAGGTTGCCCAGGGAGGTTGTGGATGCTTCCTCCCTGGAGGCGTTTAAGGCCAGGCTGGATGAGGCCTTGAGCAGCCTGCTCTAGTGGGAGGTGTCCCTGCCTATGGCGGGGGGTTGGAGCTGAATGATCCTTGAGATCCCTTCCAACCTAAACCATTCTATGATTCTATGATTTCTGTATTACTTTTAATTTGTATATAACTGTAAATATCTGTGCATATTGTGTATATATATGCTCATAAATTGTGCTGAGCTGTAAATATAAAGCTTCATTCCTTAACTTCTAGCTGATTGAGTCTAGTCTGGGTGAATTCCTAATCATGTGGCAGCATGGGTAATTCCCAAACCACTACACACCCAAAGGATGTGAGAAAACAGAGAGAGCAAAGACCTGGGAGTTCATGTGACTGTACCCTCCTCATATCACCTACAGAAATATGGCTTTGAGGATGGCTTCAAGGAGCTCCATGACAATGACTCTGATCATGGTGGACCTTCCCATCCCAAAGTGATTAACTAATCAGAAGTCACTAAGCTTAGAAGCCATGCTAAAAGGCTCTACAGAACAATAAGCCATCCTCCTGAATGATATAGACGTGTTTTCTGGCAATGGCGGAGCTTACCAGATAGGTCCTACCAGATAGCCTCAGTTGAGCAATCTCACCTTCAACACATTCTACCTTGATCTGCTTCCTCTTCTCCAGGAATCCCCTACCAATTGGATGCCTCTAGCCTAAGGTCAACTCCTATGCCAAAGTGTGTAGATAATCAGGGCAGAGCACCTACAGTGAGAACTACATGAATGCCATTATCCCCTACCTTTCTACTTATCCTTGCGCCTTTATGGTCAAGAAGGCCAATGGTGTCCTGGCATGCATTAAGAAGAATGCTGCCAACAGATTTGAGGGATGTTCTCCTCTCCCTCTACTCTGTTTTGGTGGGGTCTCGCCTGAAATACTGTGTCCAAGTCTGGGCTCTTCAGTTCAGGAAGCATGAGGAACTACCAGAGAGTCAAATAGATAATAGCCACTAAGTTGACTGGGGAAATGGAACATCTGTCTTATGAGGTAGCACTGAGAAAGCATGATTTGTTTGGCCTGGAGGAGACTGAAGGGAGAATCACTTTAATGCTTATAAATACCTAAAGGGTGAACATCAGGAGGATGGAACCAGACTGCTCTCAGTGGCGTCCAGTGGCAGGACAAGGGATAATGTATATAAAATGGAACACAGGAGGTTCAACATGAACATGAATTAAAACAAAAAATGTTCAGTTTGAGGATGACAGAGCACTGAAACAGGTTGTCCAGAGAGGTTGTGGCGTCTTTATCTCTGGAAGCATTCAAAACCTGTCTGAATATGTGTTCCTTGGTGATTTACACTAGGTGATCCTGCTAGAGCAGGTTGTGTGGACTAGTTACCTAGATAGAGGTCACTTCTACCCCCTACCATCCTGTGATATCCACAACAGCCTGTGAAAGGCTACCAAAGCAGCCTGCCTGAAGTGCAGTGAATATGTACGTGTTCCCTTTTGTAGTGAATAGGACTCAAAAGTAGTGTACAATATGGATTCAGTTATCCACATGACTAACAACCTGAACAGACCCAGGCCTGTACCATCTCATGCATATTCCTTGGCCACTGGATAAGCTCACTCACAAAACTGCAACAGAGGAGCCTGCAGGCAGCTCACACTTGGTATTGATGACTATACTACTCGCACATCCTTGCTTTGATCAGAATAAGCAGTAAGAAGTTCTCATAAGTGAAATTCCTTTCCATTTGACAGCAGAAATAATAAGCTTGACTTTTTTCTTCAAATAAAGTCCCATAATAGGATTGAAATGAGGTAGCTCTTTCTACAGATAGGGTCAGTGCACCATACTGAAAGTGGCTTGGAGGCTTCTTCAATGCCACACAACTTGGGAGTTCCCAACGTCTACAGGGAGGCACTTACACTATTCTGCTCTTCTTTAAAGTGTTAGCTCTTTGAAATAGTAATCTAAATAAAACTTCACAGAGTCTGGATGTTCTTCTTACTGGGATCATAGTGGGCTAGCTCCTCCTGGTGCCAAACAGCTCTTTACTGCACTGTTGTGTGGCTATGTTGAGATGCCAAAGATGATTTATTCAGCTGGCGCAGTAGCACACTAGTTCTCATCACTTGTAAATGAGTAGGATTGGCTGGGTACAAGACCAGAAACAGAAAAAGGTTGATGGTGGTTGGGAGCATCATATCCAGGAGGCAGGTAAAAGAAAACACAGAGCTTCCAGAGTGTCCTGCTCACCTCCTCATCAAGGTCTGTAATCATACAGCAGTACCTGATTTAAAAGGCCTGAACTTAAGGTTAAACTCCCGGAAGTGCCAAAAGTGGAAATGTCACGTCCTCAGCACTACCTGTTTCAAATCACTGATGTTGCACCTAATTGCTGAAGTAATTACAGACACTTTCACCATTAAAGGCTTATACTAATAAACACAATCAGTTCTAAACCTTTGAGCTGTGCAAAGCAGGATGATCAAAATAATGCTTTAAAAGCAAATACCTACAACTACTGAATAAAATTACTCCCTTCAATTACTGAGTGTTATTTTGCTTCCCGCACATTTCTACGTGGTATAATGGAAACATTCTTGTAATCCTTTGCACATCCCTAATACAGGCACCAAAAAAAAATTACTTGCAGTTTTGGTAGAGGTGTATGGTTTCCATCAAATCCCTTTAATCAAAATCACAAAGTTAGTTTGAATGTAGCAATCTGCATAAAACTGGCAGATTTCTCCCTAATGAATTAAAAGAATAATTTGAAATATCCCAGGTGGACACTTGAAAGAGGGAAAACAGTTGAAATTTTAAGCCATATTTCTTTATGCCAATCAACAGAAGTGGTACATTGCAGATATACTCCCAAACCCAGTCTCTTGCTAATATTGTGCAGCTATGCCTAATCTGTCTCCAGAAATAAATGTGCTACTTGCTGCTTGGAAGCAGACATTTTCATGGCTGACATGGAAGGATAGGTTACTCCCATATATTTAATTAGAGTCTGAATGTGTCTGGACATCAAACATATGGTGGAATTCTCCACATGCAAAAGTAACTATAAAACACAAATTAAGAAAAACAAAAGACTAAGAAACATATGCATCTTTTCTGACAGCCTTAGCAATATCTAACTACTTTGCAGTTTTTACTGTAAAAAGACTCAGTGATGAGTTTCATGAAATCCACAAACTGTAAAAGCAAGAAATATCAAAGTGTATTTTCCCATCTTGCACACAAAGCATATCATCATCTCTAAAATTTGCTACCAGGAACATGATAGCATTATTGTGACTCGCCTCAAGTCCAAGTGCCAAACAAGAAGTGCAGTATGCTTCCCAGCATACTTTTAATGACTAAAGGACAGCAGGGCTGTTTCCTTTCCTCTGTTTAAAAAATAAAGAATTGCTTTAAAATTCCTTAGGGTTTTTTTTTTTATTAGAAAAAATAATGCCTACTACTGTCCTTACTCCATATCCTCCTAACTGATATGAAAGGAACTATGGTTGATGGTCATAATGATTTGTGTGGTATTGTATAATAACAATTATGATGATAATAATTATAGTAATAATACAAATGAGAACTTGACGAAAGACAAAACTGTTTGAGAACTAAAGGGCAGAACCTTGAGTGTGCAGGGGCTGAAAGGTTAACTTTATGAATGTGAGTGGAGGCATCAAGAGCTGACTACACTTTATGCCTGTGTAATTGGAAAACAAAAGGTTTGGGGCAGGGGAGAAGGAGTGGCGAAGAAACATAGGGAGGCAACAAATGGATTTTACCCAGACCTTCATGTACCACAGCTAATATGTCAGTTAAAGACAAGAAGATTATTGCACTTGTCGGAAAACAGGACAGTTCATACAGGACTTTGTTTGCACAGATTGTCCTGGGATTAAAGTGGTACATGTCATTTTCTTGGCACATGAAAGGGCACCTGAATACCCTTGACAAACCTGGGTCATGGGAACAGTAGGGACATTTGCTTGCTGGGTGGGGAAACAGTGGTGCTACCTTTTGCTGCATACATCCTCATTACTCACAGCATCATCTGCCAGCTCTCTCTAAATTCTCTTTTCTTACCCGTATACCTGTGTAAAGTGTCATACTCCGTCTAAAACTGCTGGATAATTTTTCAATTTTTCCACATCCTCTGTAAAGGCAATGTATCACATCAATAAAGTAAACACAGAGGTTTTGGTTGAAAAAAATTATCAATTCAGACATTCAAGAAAAGCTCTCAGAAATGCAGTGACTGTATGACACTGGACCATTATAAGTAACAACCTCTGCATAGCTGTTTTAAACTTGAGACTTGAAATCTTACTGTCCAAGACTTGCTCTGTTGGAATCATGAGAGTTTGTTGGGTCACATGAAGGAAAAACACTTTCTAAAGCGGAAGTAGCAGGAACTCGAGTCACCTTCATCCCATCGCAGAAAATGCCTATTTTAGGAGTACTGTAAATGTACCTTGTAAACTGAAGTGCCTCCAACGATCCAAACCATGTCTACTTTGCTTTTTAACTCTGGTGAATCCAAAAGAGCTAAAGCATCATCCAGACTTTGGGAAAGATAATGTGCTCCTTTAGGGGTTTCCCTAGACAAAGCAAAAGCTTTATTACTAAATAATTAAAGGAAAAGGACCAATCACCATGATAATCAGTACAATCTAGATATACAACGTGTTCTGTTGAATTTACAAATAACTAAATGTTCTAACATTAGTTGATTGTTTTGAAATGCTCATCATTGCTAAGCTCTGTTAGAATTCTCACGTGACTGCAGGATTGTTTAACGACTACAGTTTAGTCACACTTGCAACATAAGAAGCATTATCAATCACAGATCTGAAACTTTATAGCATGTTTTTTAAAGATTGCAACTGAGAGCTGTAGGTATCTATAAAATTAAATTTCTACTTGAATTTTAGAACAGTATCAATTCCATAAAATCAGTCAAAAAGCAACTGCCCCCTGACTCCCTTCATCTTCAGCCCAAAACATCCTACAAAGCAATAAACAATTTAAAGTAGAAACTTTTTCTTTAAGAATATTTGGATGACTTTGACAAGAGAGAGCAAAAGGAGTGCTATTTTTCCTTAAATGCTTAAAAAACCCCAACCTTCAAAAAAAGGCCTGAGAGCTACCAATCTAACCAGGAATGAGCTAAATACAGTTAAATACATGAGTCAGAAAGAGTATTAACAACTGTCAGATGGCTTGTGTTCAGAGATAGGACTAACATTTATTCAGCAAAATAATGACAATTATAAATGTTAATGAAAATATTAAAGGTAAAACAGTGATATCACTCAGAACCAATTGCAGATATCTTTCCAAACATGATACCAAAAATGTTTCATACTCTATGTACTGTTACATGCACTTGTAGGTATTTTTTATTTAACAGGCCTCTCATGCATCATACATACTTGAGTTCCCTGCTGAGCACTATATTAATTCTGTCTTTCAAAGGACGATTCTTCTCAGGAATGGAGAACCAGGTTTTTTTACCCATTATCAATGCATTCTGTTTACCTGAGTAAGAGAGAAAACACTTATTTAAAAGGTGCTTTTGCTCTGTCTCAAATTTGTCTTGGTAGTTAAGTGACACTGCTGAAGTCTCCCTCCCACCTCAGAATTCCATTTTTACAGTTAACAGAACTACAAGCTAAAGCCTCCATTCTTAATTCAGTCACAAAGATGCAAGAACACGTTGGTTGCCTCAAAGCCTTAATCAAGCAGTTGACAACAAAGTAGTCTCCCGCACACCTATATACTTGTGATTGAGAGCAAAAAAAAAAACAACAAAACAATCCCAAACAAAAACCCCAAACATGTCACTGGTCATTATATGGACATTGGCTCTGCTACAGCTACGGGCCCACATTAATGTCTGTGAGACCAGCTCATACCTTCTTATGGAAGGCCAAAATAAGCCTAAACATGTCCTGGCTTGTCCAGACATGCTCTCCTGCTCTTCCTCCCTTCTGCTTTTGGAGGAAGCAACTGCGTGGAGCAGGGAAGCAACCCCAGGGAAGGAAGACGTTATGTCTCTTTCAAAGAGACATTATGCCATTATGTCACTTTCAAGTTGTAAACAGTGTACCCTCAAGTGTTTATACACTTCATTGTGTGCTGCCCTAAAAGGGTAAAAGTAAGCCCTAGCTCACCTAATATGGTCAAGTTTGGCAAACTGCCATTCTGATTGGCTAATTTGTGGCCAAAGAGCCATTAAGTCTTGGGGAGAATTGATAAAAAGAGATGAGGAGGTGGACACAACATGCTTTGCCTCAGCACTCTCTGCCACTGCATATGTGCTCTCTGCTGCTGTATTCTCCCATGCTTTTACCTTATTTGTTTTGTAGCATTATGTCTGCTACGTCCTAGGTCAGCTTGCTGCATAATAAGCCCTGATGCTTTGAGCTTGTGTACCTGGAATTACTTTAGTTTACCAGGAATAAACATTAAGTGCTTTCACACAATAGGCTCACTTAGCCAGTATGACATTGTGCCCATCTGAACATCTGTAAGACACTGTGCCAAGCTGGCACATCTGCAAGTCTTCTGCTGAGACTGGGAGTTCTGGAAAGGACACAGAGCTGTCCAAGAGGAACCAGGACCGAGTCAGAAAATGTCTGCCTCTCTTCCAGCACCCTATTATAGCCTGGAAATATCCAGAAGCCTCAACAAGACACTGACAGAAGTCCCTTCAAGTGTTTGGGCACTGTCTGAAATGGTAATTTAGTCCCAGGAACCTGGAGATACTATTTTCTGAGTATCATAGATTGATAGAATCAACTAGGTTGGAAGAGACCTCCAAGATTATCCAGTCCAACCTATCACCCAGCCCTAACCAGTCAACTAGACCATGGCACCCATCCAGACTTTTCTTGAACACCTCCAGGGACAGCGACTCCACTACCTCCCTGGGCAGCCCATTCCAATGGCAAATCACTCTCTCTGGCAAGAACTTCCCCCTATCCAGCTTATACTTCCCCTGGCACAACTTGAGGCTGTGTCCCCTTGTTCTGTTGCTGGTTGCCTGGCAGNCTGGGCACACTGCTGGCTCATCTTCAGCCTACTATCTACCAGTACCCCCAGGTCCCTTCCTTCCTGCTCTCCAGCCACTGTCCCCAGCCTGTATTGCTGCTTGGGGTTGTTGTGGCCAAAGTGTAGAATCCTGCACTTGGCCTTGTTAAACCTCATCCCATTGGCCTCTGCCCATCCAGCCTGTCTAGGTCCCTCTGCAGGGCTCTCCTACCCTCCAAAAGATCCATGCCTGCTCCTACCTTGGTGTCATCTGCAAACTTACTGATGCTGGACTCAATCCCCTTGTCCAGATCAATAAAGATATTGAACAGAACTGGGCCCAGTACTGATCCCTCGGGAACACCACTAGTGACTGGCTGTCTAGTCCACCATGTCAGAAAATTAAATCAGCTTAAGATGTTAAGCCAGCGCTAAAGTCAGTGTGTATGAAGAATGAGGGCAATGCGCCAAAACTCATTTCTTATAGCAGTGGTAAGTACACAGCCAGCACGAATTAGCTGATTTCATCTTTTGCATTACTGTATCTGTTTGTGCTGATTCTTACAAAGTTTTCATCCCACAACAAACTGGTTTTATCTCACCAAATCACAACAGTCTTGTGACTTTGCTGCTAATCTCATGCTGAGTCTAAACATTATAACTGCACATTACTGTGTACAGCCAAACTGCACATATTTCAGTACTGTTGCTATGTTTTGTCAGTACCACTTAGACTCTGCTGGCATATTGGGATGGTTCAGCACTCAGAAAATCAACCAATGCCACTGTCACAAGGGTCAGAGTGGTGGAACAAATGGCCAAGGCTAAGCTAAAGCAAACAAGTTAGACAAGCCAGTACAGCCCAGGAAAGATGTCTGTGAATTGATTAGTGTACAAAACGTTTCATTTTTTAAGTTTGAGGTTGGAATTTTAGGTAAAGACAGGTAGGTGAAGTTTTCTACTCTGCTGGGGGGAAACAGGACCTCAAAACTTTTTTATTCATGTACCACCTTCAGGCCCTGACACATCTTTATTCACCTTCCAGTTTCTTTATCTGAATGAAACAATCTGCAGATGACATATATCACGGATTCACAAACTGACACAGGTTGGAAGGGACCCTCAAAGATCATCTTGTCCAACAAATATGATACTTGTGAGGCTGAGGAGGGTAGGTATGGCAGGCTGTTTGCAGAAGTAGGACTTCTGATTCAGAGGAAAAGTAAAATGACCAGTCTTTTCCACGACTGATACCACACAAACGAATTCCAGTAAGCAGAGGTGCACCTCAGGCACAAATAGGACATTACCTTCCACACTGCATGTGCTAGTCATTCTTTGGAAATACTTGTATTCATTCCTGTCAAAAATACATGTAAGGCATTACAACGTGGTTCAGAAATAAGCTACATTTCTCCAATTGTAAAAAAAACCCAAATCACAAGTTTTGTTGGCGACCGTGAAGGAGTGCCTGGAAGGGGCCAGAGCCCGGTGCCGAGTCTGAGGCTAGACCTTTAGACTTGGCTCGGCTGCATGACAAATAACCCACGGCCAGGTGCCTGCCTACAGACCTTCCGGAGCCCCGAGGGACTGCGGGCCCACCCGCCACGGCCCGGCCTACAGCCCCGCCAATCTCTCCGGCACCTTCCCGCCCTGCCGAACATCGCCCTCCCCGACTACGCGTCCCGGCACGCACCGCGCGGCCCCACGCCACTCGCAGGCCGTAGAGCGGTGCGCTGCACGCTGGGAGTTGCAGTCCGCGCGCCGTTCGGCGGGAAGACGGCCGCCAGATCCGCCGTACCTCAGCGGCGGCCAGGGTAGGCTGCCGTCCTTCCCGATGCCCATGTTCTGGCACACGGCCACGATGGAGTTGAGCGAGCGCACCATGACTGCACTCTCCACTGCCTGCCGCCGCACCAGACTGCGAGCGCGCAGCAGCGGAGCGAGACGGCGTGAAAGGGCGGTGGCAGCAGCAGCAACAACAGCAAGAGGGTTACACGGCGGCGGGCAGGAGAGCGGAGTCGATGCGGCGCACCGGGGGCGGGGGAGGTTCTCCGGGCGCCCCGCCCCGCGCTTGCCTTAGCCGTAGCATCCGGCGGGAAGGTGGTGCTAGTACCCTCAGTCTCGGCCCTAGCTCCGGCTCGGAGGCCGCTGTTGCCATGCCTCGGGGCCGGCGGCGGGAACGCGGCGGCGGCGGCCGTGGGGGCAAGCAGCTTTTGCTGAGCAGATTCTTCGGAGCGGTGGGCAGCGGCAAGGAGCAAGGCGCTGACAGGCAGACGGTGCGCTCAGGGCGGCGGCGGCGGGAGAGCTGAGTGCCTGAAGGGTCGCGGGCCGGGCCACAGAGGCCCAGCGGGCACCCTCATGGTGGTGCAGACGGCCCTGGAGCCTGTCCATTTATCCCGAGCTAGTAGGTTCTGTCAAAAGCGGTGCCTCGAGCTGGCTATGACCCTGCTGCACGAAGGACAGGGCCTTGTAGTTACTGACACTTGCTGTAGCATCTTTGCCCCGTGTAATAAAGAGTAGCAATACTTGGTCTTCAGAGAAACATGCCGATTTGGTAGGAGCTGAGGCTTGACTTGAGTACGGTGAGCCAAAGCCAGTTTGCCGGTTTGTGTTACAGGAGCTTTGCTCCCATGCGGCTGTGTTGTGTCCTGTGGCACGGGTTCTGCCCCCTGGCATTCCTTAAGTTAAATTCATGGCTCAGAGCGTGGAGTTTAGATTACTTTAGTCTATTGTGAGGTACAAGGCCCAGAGAGTCTACAGTGGCTTCTCCATATTGCTGCTGGGAAGAAAAAAAAATATCTCTTAGAACTCTGTGTCTTAGTTTCTGTTTTCCAGTCTTCCGGTAGTTAATAATTCTAGCCCTTTCTGCCCATGGAAACATGTATGCTTCTTTCATCTCTGTCCCAAGTCAGCATTTTTTGTCTAAAATATATACTGAAATGTGTGGTTACTGCCTTCTGTCCTTGGAGAACTGCTTCCTAATTGGTGTTAATCTAGTGGTCTATGTAGTGTACTTGGAAGGGAAACTCAGCTACTCATGTGGTTATGTTATGGAGAGGTTATGGCGTAGTTGCTGAGGGCGAAGTTCCAACTTTGTTATAAGGAGATTAAGTTTCCGCAGTAACAGTTTGACTGCAGCTGCTAAAAAAAATCCACCTGTTGTGTTTTCATCTGCAAACTGAAATAGTACTGTATTTGGACATTGTTGCAGTTGCAAGTTACTTCATATTGAGTCACACATCTTGCATTCTGTCAAGTAGAATATCTCAGTGATGTAACAATATAAATTAATTAATTTTCTATTTGCAAAGTGTTAAAAGTGCATCTGTCTAAACTCTAAAGCCATCTAAGAAGCAGTAATCAAAACCACCATATTCTATGTAAACCCTAGTCAGTGCTAACTAGGTGTTAGCAGATAGTGTAGGAAAACCTTTAAAGCCTGGATTTATATTTCAGAATGATATGGAGAGGATGATCTCTTGTCTTTGGGATGTAGGCCACAGGAAGTAGTCCTCTTGGAGACATATAGCCTGTATCTCAAAAAAAGGGCTCTGGGCAGTGGAAGTGAAGATTTGCAAAAAAGATATGATTGAGACAGGGTGGTAGTGTGTGGTATGTTATGAAAGTCTTTTCATTGCTGATTCAGTGTTCTGCCACAGAGGTAGCTCTAAGCTGCCTTTTGAAGCCATAGCAGCTGCAGGTGTTTCTTCTCTAGTGCAACAATCAACTTGTTCCCAGAATGCAGTATTTCTCTTCCTCTTGTAGACTTGAATGTTAGCTGAATTGTTTTATAAATTAAAATATAGATAGTTACAATAGTAAGGCATTTATTATAAGTTAATTTTGCATTTTGCTCTATCTCTACGAAATCCCTGGGTCCATTATTGTCTTTCATAGTAGCAAAGAGAAAAAGTCACAACATCTTTATTTTTCAGGCTTCTGAATTTGTTGCAAAAAGGAGAACATCCACTGAAAGCGATGAACCCTGTGAAAAGAAGCCACGACAAATTACTCTAGAAGACACCTCTAACCCTCTGAAGACTCAGGATAAAAGTGAGTTGACTGTATATAAACCTTCATGTATTTATACCCAAGTCATAGTTTTTTTGTTGTCAAATGTAAAAAAAAGTTTGGTGGATACTGCAGGAAATATCTTTAATCTGACTTAGCTTTAACAAGCTGTTCAGTCAGTGAAGTCTAGGTGCTCAGGCAGAAATGCATCACCTTGCCTTTGTGTGTTGTTTTAACTGCTTATCTTTTGGACTCAGACTAAAACATGACTGATGCCTGACAGCAGTGTGAAATCTGGCCTGTTAGTGGGATACTTAAAGGCTCCTTCAGAGTAAATGGTTCTACTGCAGTGTTCTTGACTGTGAAATGATAGTCACTTAATTGCATTGAAAATGCCTGTGCTGCATCTGGCTTTGAAGTACGAATTTAACAAATTAATGATGCTAGTAGAAAAACAAATCAGTGGCTTTAAAGTTCATTGCATGTATGTCTCACTGAAAACAATTAGCCTCTCCAGATTTTCTTGAAGAGGGAATTACATTCAGTTTTGTGGATGTAATAGTTTGAAGTATCAAGACACCATCAGATAGTAATGCTATCTGCTTCAAAACTGTACTGAAAAATACTGCTCATCTTGCAGCATTCTTGGCTAAATTTCTGATTTTGCAGTTACCAGTCCACGAAATAATTGTGCTGCTTCTCCTGTGTATGAAGAAGCATACAAATGAGGAATATTGAGTTTCCAGGGACGTTAACTAGGCTGATTACATATGTGATTTTGTCAGGCTGGCAGAAGGAGTGATGGGAAAGGAGAAGGATTGTAGAGAGTCAAGAGGCAAAGTAAAATGATTGCATTATTTTCTAACTGATGTCAATCTAATAGACATTTGTTTTTGAAAATAAGTTTCTAATACGTTTTTGTTGTGTATTTTTACTGAAGAAGAACCTCAAAAGTGTGGAAAGCCCCATATATGTTTGCAAACTCTAGACAGACTGAGAGAATTCTGCAGTGACTCAGATCAGCCATGTAACAGAGGCCAAGAGGCTAGTTCGTGGGAGAAAGAAGCTCAGAGTTTGGAAAAATGTCCCAGTATTATTGGGAGAAGTTCAGAATTGAAGAACCCTCTTCAGTCCTGCAACACGAGCCTAAAGGTTGCTCAGAAGGTATGTAGAACTTTGGTCTAGTGCTGTGTCGAGTACATTTTATGATGTAGAAAAAGAAGCTTTGGCACAACATTTCTTTTGTGTTCCGTTGTGAAGCCGTGCAGCAGTGCCCAGCAGACCCATGTTAGTGTATAATAGTACCCTTATTTATAAGGCTAATTAACCTAAGTTAATTTGTTGGGTTTTGGGGGTCACTTTGCTCATTGGTGTATTGAGGTCCCAAAAATCATACTATGCCTTACTGTGGTGGTGCTGCACTGAGACTCCACTGCTCTTTAATGAAGCTTTACAGATGGCTTTTTGAAAAAAAAAATGCTGTAAGAAAGGTATAATTGACTTGAATTTCTCTCTACGGTGCCTGAACAGGCAATCAATATAAAAATAGTGAAACGAACAGCTTGTGGCAAGAGATTTCTATTGTGAAAATTAATTGAGATTGTGTAGGTGTAGAACATAGAGAACTGGTGTACCTCTTTTTGAAACACTTGTCTGTTTGTAACTTAATAGTTTCTGAACCTTTGTCCGTTTGGTTACATTGATGTTAGACGTTGCTCCTGCTAGTTTAATCTCTAAATTATACTTTGGCATACCTCACAGGTGTTTGAGAACAAATTCTAGATGTTGAACCTATAAAATATGTTTTGCATGTGCATGTAGATGTAATTTGCATAAGGACATTCAGTGATTTTTTTTTTTTTTTTCCCTGTTCTTCAACACCAGACAGAGCATGTACCTGTTAAAGGTTATTAGTTAAAAATGTGTGTTACAGTAAGTGCAAAGCCAGGTGCACCCCTGCTTTCAGTAAGCTGTGGGCCTAATACAGCTGTTTCTGCAGAATTCAAATTTATCTTTGAACACATTTCTTAATTTTTTTCTATCAGATGGTGCAGTATTTCTGCCTTCCTATTCTGGAGTTGATTTCTAATGCAGTAAAACTGGTGTGCTTTTTGTAGCAGCATTACCACTGTATATTTAGATGCTTCAGCACTTGCCCAGTTTATCACAGATTGTGAGATCATATAGCGGTTATCTCCCTTCTTAGATTGTAGAAGGGTCAGCTTTAACCATGTGCAGAGAAACTGCATGCAAAATGTACATAAAGTAGATCAAAGATTATTTTTTTCTTACTTAATATAGTCAGAGAGAACTCATAACCTACTTGACAAAGCACTACTATTACCTTTCTGTGTAAGACACCTGAGTATGTGCTGGCCAGGCAGTCAGGTGGGCAAGGCCTGACCTGCCTTCCTCGGGATGGTTCATCTCAGATGTTTGTAACTTGTGTTTCCTTGCAGTTATAACCTCTTTGTGTGAGTAGTTTTTTTTTTAGTTCCTTGAGCTGATAAATTACTACCATCTCAACAATTCAAATTTCATACGTGTTTTTGTCATGGAATGTACATGTTCTGGCTTGTCCAGGCGTGACCCCATGATTCCTTTCTGTCTGCGGAGGTGGGGGAAACAGTGCATAGGGAGAATACAAAAGACTTGGATACACCCACTTCGAAGGTCCAACACTTGCCCAGACTTGTTTTTCCCAAATAAGGGAAAGCAAGCTCCTGAATAGTATGGTAGAGTTTGGCAAAGTGCCATTCTTATTGGTGAATCTGTGTGGTCAATGAGCCATTTCATTTGAACAAACAATGAGTAGGCTTTTGCCACATGCCCCTTTACTTCTTTTGCCTGCTCTGCCCTGCCACATTATGCTCTGCTTAGCCAGCGAACCGACAGAATTCCTTGCAAGTTCTGGTTACTGTGTGATACTATTTTGTGAGTAAATATTCAAAACCTCTACTGCCTTAATAGCAGAAAGGAGCCTCTCAAGTCCACTGATGGACAAGAGGTATAATTGAAACTAAGAAACTCCTTCCAGTGTTAATGTTTGTATTTGCTTGTTATTTTCTTAAGTGTAATAATTTGCCTGTTCACTGTGTGTATAAGCATCCAAACGATACGTTTTGAACATTCTAAATAAGTTTTATGGTGAGATTTAATGTTAATAAACAATTTTCATAGTTATTAATAATATTTGGATATAAAAATTAATATTAATTATTAATTTTGCATAAGTTGTAACAGTTTTTACTTCTTTTGCTTTCTACCATGGCCTTATTTCATATGCTTCATCACAATTTTATGTGTGAACCAATATGAGGTCATACTGCTGGGCTGGTACAGATTTTGGATCAAAGGTAGCTGAACCCATGGGCTAAGGATTTTGCAGCAGAGGCATCAAAGATCCTAGGGCCATCTGAAATACGAGCATGGTACAGCTCTGTTTGTGCTGGGCTGTGCTGTCTGGTTGTCAAATGGGTCATCCCTTGGTTGCTTGCAGTTCTGGGGATTTTGCAGTTCACAATTAAGGATACAGCTAAGTGTCCTTTCCCCCCACCCCACCTGAAGGTAGTTTTCAGACCGCGTTCTTCAGATGTTCGCATGACCCAAAACATATGATTTGCACTGTCTCTGTGTTTCTTCTGAGTTACTTTTCTTCTGTATAGTCTTTTGTCTTTGTTCCTTGTAATCAGGTGGGACAGTTATTAGAAACGGAAGTTTGCCAGGTTTATTTGCAGATACGGAGACTTGGCAGCACAACCCGATCAGCTGTATTTTGCATAATTGTAGGCGTGAACAACTTGTAGAGGGTATTTTTTTATCTTTTAAAATATGTAATAATTGATACTATGATAGAAGTGAGGAGGAACTTAGTTTTAAGTGAAGAAGAGCACCTTAACAGCATTGTTCATTGCCCTTTTGAAATCATGAATCCATCACCCTGCTTATAATACAGAACAAAACAGAGTGGTAAAGCCAAAGATGCTTAGCTGTCATAGGCTGCATAACATACTGTAAATGGTAAGTGGCAGAGAGGGTGGCTTCAAGCCCTTAGCTGTTAAGGACTTTTGTAATACAGATTTTCTGTGTTTAAGAATAAATTATTTCGGGAGATTTCTTGAGCTCCCTGTAGGAAGGACAAACTGACGCAAAAATATGGTTTTGGTGCATGAGATAGTGAAGTATGGCTTGCGTTCAGTTGATTTACTTCTCAAACCATGCCCAGTCTTTGCATCCTTTATTTCTGATTTGACACCTCACAATACAATGTCAGCTGATATGTCGAAAAACTGTTGTAAAGCAAATCAACTAATTGATGAAAAATCTGTGACTTCGTAATTCCAAATTACCAGTATTTTGCGTATCCTACTTGAAGAGTTTTGCAGCAGTTTTGGAGGCTATTTGCTTTAAGAACAATCATTAGCTCTATTATCAATGTGAGTCAAGATCTGTAGGGGAGATTGGTTTCCTAACTAAACTTTTCCATCTTCTGTTTACAGGAGGAGTTACGCTGTGATCTTAGTCAGTTTTCTGCATCTCTTAAGCCTTATGGAAATGCTCAGAATACTTCAGATATAACTCTTAATAAGAGAACTAAAAGCATTTACACTCCACTAGAACTTCAATTTATAGAAATGAAGAAACAGTATAAAGATGCCATTTTGTGCGTGGAGTGTGGCTACAAATACCGCTTTTTTGGAGAAGATGCAGAGGTATTTTTTTCCTAGATTATGGAAAAATGTTTATATTAATGTTGTGTTAGGTCTAGAGCCTCTTACAAAGGGAAGTTTTTGCAGGGCGTAAGTTTTGTGGGTTTTTTTAATAGTTGAAGTCAAGATGGAAAGTCTCTACTACATGCTTAAATTGAAGGCTGTCCATCAGTCATATATATCCCTGGTTACTGTTCGATTAGTGTGTAATCAAATGGTAGTGCTTGTTATCTTACATTTGAGAACTTTAGATGAGATTCTAGAATAATTATTTGTCAGAGTTAAAGTTAAAATGCTTCTAGAGGTGGATTTTCTGTTGTGGACCATAACTCCACTTTGAAGACAGTACAGCAAGTGGTATGAAAATAGATGAGTATAGCTAGTATAGTCTGGGTGCAGAGAGCTTTTTGAATTCATGTTTTGATGTGGCACCTTCGTGTGCCAGATACGTAGGAACTGGAAAGTACTTTGCAGCAAACATAATTTAAAATTGACAGATCATAAGTGGATCATAACCAATTTTGTCGTGTTCTGTCTGCAGATAGTTGCTAACCAATTTAAGCTATGCTGTTTTCACACCAAGTGAGAAACTTCGTTTAGCTACTGGAATTAATTTCTCTGATCAGATACTGTGTAACTTGGCTAACTGTTTACTAGTGTACACACAGTCCAGAAACACGAGTCTGCTATGTAGGTACACAGTTCAGTGTTTGCAGTTCGTGCTTGAGATCAAGCAAATACAAATAATGTATTACAATGTTGAATTGTTACATTAACCTTTTTCTATGAAATAGATATGACTGCTGTTTGGTGCTGATGTCTCGGTATTTTAGTTGATTAGTGCCAAGTAAAAGAACTCCATTCTTTCTGCGTTTGTAGTATTATGGAAGTTAGGTAGATTTTTGTTGAGATGTGTTGCAGAATCTGTCTGTGCTATGTAGGTGACTTCCTTCACGATGGTAAAGATCAGTGTTCAGTGTAATAATCTGATCTATGAAGTCTTGTACTGATGTCCCTGTTTGTTACAATGTACTGGAACAGGAAGGTGGAGAAACCCAGCTCTCTGGGCTTTTTCCTGGAGTGTTTATGTTTTGGCACCAAACTTCTGGTTGTAGTTGTGTAGAGATGAGGTTCTGTTTTGCATTTTGAACTATTAACTGACTCTTCTTCTTGTACTTTGCAGATTGCAGCCAAAGAACTAAATATTTATTGTCATCAGGATCATAACTTCATGACTGCCAGCATACCAACCCACAGATTGTTTGTCCATGTGCGACGCCTTGTAGCTAAAGGATATAAGGTTACCCCTGACTTTTATTAAATTACGTTAAGTACAGAATGGAACTTAAATTGTGCTGATTGTAGCAGAGACTTACTCCATCTGAGAAGTGGAAAACTCATTAACCTATTTTTGTGATGGAAATGACTACCCTTTGTTTCAGTTTCTCTATTCTGGAGAGTTACAAAATTTAAGTAGGTGCAAGCTTCCTCTATTTTACTGAGAAGCATTTTAATATTTCTAGAATGGTTCTAGAGCAATTCTTTCATTATTTTATTAAGCTTTTGCATTTGATAATGAGAAATACATGTACACTCTCTTCTTATTCTTCCTCATATCTTTGTTTTTCTTATGCCGGCCCTTTTTTTTTTTTTTCACTTTTTCCCTTTTGTTGAGCCCTGTAATTCTGTGGCTTTCTGTTGATACCTCTTTCTTTTTTCCTGCTTATGAGAAAAGGTGTTGTTGAATTTAAATTGATTGCAGGACCATCCTCTGGAAAACTATGAACTCTAAATTATTTCTAAGTAGGACAAGGGGCAGAAGTTGAGAGGGCAGTTAGAAGTGGACAGAGCATAACCAAAAGTACTGACTTAACAGTCTCATTAGTAGGTTTGATACTAGCCTCTGCCCTTATTGCTCAGCTTTAATGATGCACTTGCAGTTTGCACATCTTAAAAGATCACCCAATTTATAACATTAAAAATAAAATGATTTATTATCAAAGAGATAACTTTGTTTCTTGTCTGTGTGCCTGTAGGTTGGAGTAATAAAGCAAATGGAAACTGCAGCCCTGAAGGCTGCTGGAGAAAATAAAAGCTCTCTCTTCAGCCGGAAACTGACTGCTCTCTACACAAAGTCGACCCTTATCGGAGAAGATATCCTTTTCAAGAAAATTTGGTTTCACACGTTGGTGTATGAGATGCCATAACTCTAGTGTCATCACTTAGATGGAATATGAGTAGCTAGTGGCTGATACAAAAGTAGCAGCAGGAAGTAAAGTTCTTTTAATTTTGTGTTAAAATGCCATTCTGACTTTATAAATGAATCTCTTCAGGGCTTTATATTTGTTGTGAAACAGCAGACCTTGTGTTTACTGTAGTTGTTTCGTGAAGTCAGAGTGTGGACTTACTGGGTCTAGTGTTCAGTTAGTCTTGTCTTCAAGTCTGTTTCACTGAATTGAGAATTCATCGCATTAGTGATTCAGGAGGGAGTGAAGGAAGAATAATTGATTGTTTAGTGTGAATAATTTGCTTTAAGTGATAAAATGGTGATTAAAAACAGTGGAAGCTTGAAAGTGTAAGTAAGTAGTTAACTCCTGACTGCTGTAACAGAAAATGCAAAAATGAGACAGAAAAAGCTTTTAACCAGTCAGGGTATGTCCTAAATTTCTTCTAGATTTTGTTTTTCTGTATCCTGCCTTACCATTCCACTTAATTTTTAAAAGAATTTCTTTAATTTCTCAAACTAGTACTTGCTAGACACCAGAGCTAAAAAAGGTTGTTATGCTAATGCTTGTGATGTTGCACTTAAGGACAAAGGGACACAGATGACACAGTCCTTAGATTTTGCTGGATAACTTGTGAAGTACTTGCATGGTGGTGGATTTGACGTGCAACAAGTTTTCTATGCAGCAAACCTAATACTTCTGCTAAGATACAGACTTTGCTTCATTCTGGGTATTGCCTTTTTTTCAGCTGCTGTGTATCAAGTGAATTTTTGTGCACTGGTGTACTTTATGGATATGAAGTTACAACGAGGTGGAGCAACTCGTGCAGAATCATCAGCTGGTTCCAGCTGGTTCAGTTTCTGACATAGCTGCTCATTTGATCAGGGACCCAGACACATAGTTAAAGATGGCCTTTGCCATGAGCTGATGAAGTCTGTATATCATGTATCTACCTGCACTTTTCAGTCCTTATGCTAACAGTCATCTTAAGTTCACCAAAATTGTAATAGGAGTTAAACTAATAGAAGCCGGACAGACCTTTAGTCTAAAAAGACTGTTGAGAAGGCCTGGTTGAGAAGGATTTAGATCTAGAAGAACCTACAAATAATCTGCCAAAATCTGTGTACTATTTTATTTTTTTTAAACGTCTGTTACATGTGAATCCTTTGCTGAAGCTAGATGAACCTGTAGATGTTGACGAGACAGCAACCGATGTCCCTGATAACTACCTCCTTTGTATCTGTGAAAATGGGGAAAACTTAAAGGACAGGAAAAAAGGTGACGTTTTTATAGGCATTATGGTAAGTTAGTTTCACAGGAGAATGTACTTCAGGGTTTGTGTGGTGTTTTTGTTGGTCATTGTTGTGTTGGAGTTTGTTTTTGAGAGGTGGACGGTTATCTTAAATGTATGGTTCTTTCAGATTTTTTTGAGGGAGTTTCGATTTTTATTGAGTTTGGATGTTTTTTTTTGTGTGTTTGTGTGTAGGCAGTTCAGGTAACATTTATGTGTGTGAGTTGTGATTACTTCATATTGAAAACTACAGAAAAAGTCAGGAGTTGACAGTTGAATATTGCTGATACTGGTTTTGGGGCACTGTCACTTGAAAACATAACTGTGTTTTAGCTAAATACAGTAAAGTTGTTAGTTCAGATGTCTTCTTTTTAGACTTCTAAGCTTTTAAGCTTTCTGAAGTTTAAGAACTTCTGTTCTTTTTTTATGGTGAAGATTAAAACTGTGATTGTTAAACTGGCAAAACACAGTGAGACCTGAATCCCAATCTACTAGTAATTCATTCACACTGCACCTGGGAGGAAACAACAGAAGCATGTGCTAGGATGACAGTTTCCAGGCTGGATTGCACGTACCTTTCGCAGACTTCCAATTGCATAGATTTGCTGGATAATAAAGGTTGATCAGTGATGGACTGATAACAAGAGCATGTTTATGTTTTGAAGGGTTTGCTATCATTTACCAAGAAAATGTCGTTGTCTTTCATGTTATTGCAATGTCATAGATTTGAAAAACACAGTTATATTTATCAATCTGCCACATCTAGTAAGTGTGCGTGTATGCTATATAGTTTTTTGCCATATACCATAAGCTTTCAGTTAGCAATTTGAGTTGTGGAAACACTTGCAGAAAATTTAAGTACTCAATTTTTTTGTTTGTTTGACAGGCAATTCAGCCAACTACTGGAGAAGTAATTTTTGACAGTTTCCAGGACTCTGCATCTCGTTTGGAATTAGAGAGTCGGGTTTTGCGCCTGCAACCAGTTGAAATAATACTTCCACCTAGCTTGTCAGATCAATCTGAGAAGCTCATCAACAGTCTAACTTCCCTGAGGTATGTTATGTTGGCATTTTGTTATTTGCTTTTGTGTTTTTGAACGTATGTGATGAACCTGCAAAATCTTGTGGAGGACATTTTTGTGAGAAAACAAAAGATGTGATTTTTTTTGTTTGTTTGTTTGTTTGTTTTTTTAAACCATATATCTCTGGGCTGTAAAGACCTAGGTTAGAGTTTGGAATTTCTATTTTGAGCTAGACAGAAAGTATGTTTTCCTTCTTTGTGTTAATAAAAAGTGGAACTCAAGAAAACCAGAGATAAATGAACATACTATGTAGGCAAAGTTTTATTTTGGGTCAAAGACACAAGTATCATCACCTTCTATATTGTGGAGATAGACAAATGCATGACAGTCGCATGCATGGAATCTCCTGACAGTCAGCTTAGTACCTTGACTACTTCACTTACGCTCTGCCCAAATCATCACCTAGTTTCTTCTAGTGCTTCTGAGCTTAATCAGCTTAACCAGCCTGCTCCACAGGCATTCCTTTCCCCATCTGCCAGCATAATCTGTCTTGATGCCTTGAGGTGAAAAAAAAATTGCCTTGAAGTGGTAGGTAGGCAGTCATCTCATCAGGAACAGCTGATTTTGTGGTACATGATAGCAACCTCCACAGATGTTGCTATACTCAGTTGTCAGGTTTTCAAGGCCATGTCTCTGTGAGGCAAGACTGAGAGCAAGGGCTGAGAATGTTTGATTTTTGGAGTTAGGCATCTTAAGAAAATGTGTCTTGTGAAAGTGGTGGTTCAATATTCAGTGATGGTGTGACAAACTGGTAGGGAAAAGTGGTGTTATTATACTGTAGTTTTCTGTTCTCTAAACTTGTGTATGGACGGCAAAACCATAAGGAGTTGAAAAGGTCATCTCTAGGTGTTCTCAGCAAGCAATTAAATTTTATTTTCTGCAATAAAATGGCTTGTTAACGTTTGTTCAGGTAAAATACCAGATTAGAAAGTAACAAACCTTTTCCAGTTACCACTAGATGTACATACTAGAGCACAAGTCTTGTGAGGAGTGGGGTTGTTTAGTCTGAAAAAGAGACAGCAAAGGGGAGATACTGCTCTCTACAGCTCCCTTAAAGGAGCTTGTAGTGAGGTGGGGATTGGTCTCTTCTAAGTAACAAGTGCTAGGAAAAGAGGAGATGACCTCAGGTTGCACCGGGGGAGGTTTGGGTTGGACAGCTGGAGAAATTTCCTCACTGAAGCAGTTGTCAAGCCTTGGCATGTCTGCTCATGAAAGTGGTGGAGTCATCATCCAGTGTAGATATGATGCTGAGGGGCATGGTTTAGTGGTGACCTTGGTAATCATAGAGGTCTCTTCCAACCAAAATTATTCTGTGGTTTTCATGCCTT
The DNA here is from genome assembly GCA_013400475.1 of Tricholaema leucomelas. Lineage (NCBI taxonomy): Eukaryota > Metazoa > Chordata > Aves > Piciformes > Lybiidae > Tricholaema lacrymosa > Tricholaema leucomelas. The sequence continues at coordinate 60,805 of WAAF01002282.1, forward strand.
GCAATTCCTTTTACTTTGATAAACTTTTTCATTTGCCATTTAGGAGTATGCCTAAAATATTTCTAAATATACCATGATGAAGATTAACAGTTCTTATTTTTCCTTTGTTTGGGTTGGATATTTTTGCTAACATTGTGCACTGACAGTTTTGTGAAAGACACAGGAAGGTAAATAAAATGTAATAAAGTGACAAAGTAATTGCTTGTTTCAGGAACAAGTATTTTCTTGTGCATTAAAATAATTTGGATGTTTGACAGGGTGATTTTTGTTATTATTTTTCTTTGGGTTTTTTTTGTATGTTCTGGTGTGTTTTTGTTTTTTGTGTGGTTTTTTTGTGTGTTTTTTTTCTTTTGATTGTGCCCAGCTATGACTATTAGTAGGTAACTTCTCATTTCTTTTACGAACAGTAGCTGATTTTAAGAACTGGAAGAAGCTTTTTTTTTTTTTTTTTTTTTCCCCTGGTAACACACTTGTCAGCTCTCCAGCCTAAATGTCCTTAATTATGTGAGAGTGGCAAAAATATTGCACATTAATTCAATATGCTTCCAATTGAAGGATTTTCTTGTATCAAAGATATAACCACTAGAGGGCTCTAAAGTATTTAATATTAAATTAAGTGGTTCCAGCATGCTGCTTTCTTGTATTTTTAACTAGGCTCCAGGTTTCACATACTTGCTTTTATAAAGGCAGTGGTTTTATTTTCACGTATATTGAGTGGATTCAATTTTAGTTATTGGGCATTGCCTGGTAATTTTGTTCTTTGCCTGCTCTGTTGTAGTAACTTCTGGTAAGAATCATCCATTAGATGGGAAAGATTTAACTTCTTTAATTTTTTTATCACCTTTCTAGATAAAATAATGGGAACTAGATCTTATGTTTCAAGAACACTCTTCATCTCTTCATGTATTTATAATTCAACAGAAAAGTACTGAATTTGTAAAACCAGGGTACAGACAGGAAAGCAGTTCCCAGAGGTGTACAGCTTGGAATGGTTATGAGCAGAGCAGAAAAGGATCAAGGATCTCTCTGCTCACTGCTTGCCCACATCATATAGAAATTGCTCCAGGTATTGTCTCAGTAACTTGGGGTGTAGTTTGGTTTTGAATGTCCCGTATTAGAACTTCATGCTGAGAAATAAAGGTACTGTGGTCTAGGTCTCCAGCACAAAGATTGTGCTGGTGGTTGTTTAAAAAAAAACAGACAAAGACTCTTTGTTTTTAAGCTGTCCTGATAGCAGCATGATATTGAATGTCAGCAGGACATTTAACTCAAACCATGACAGTGTATGTATTTCTTCTTTATGGAATGCCATGCTTCCCTCTTCATATTTTCTTCTGTTGCCACCACAGCTGTGTCTGGGCTCAGTAGTGTCATTCGTACGGTTTGCTGCTGCTTCTATTTTGGAGTTGCATACATTTCCACAGCCAAATTTACATCAAAGAAACACCCATCACAGAAGGTAAAAACAGCTAAGTGGCAAGGTGCTGCTGTTCTAAATTTGCTTGTGTCAGAAACAAGAGACGAGTAAGTGACCAGAAAAGTTTTAGTCTTTCAATCAGGTTGACAATCACCAGGGTCTACTACTTAAGCCTAAGAATTACTTCCTCATGGTAGATTTTTTTTTTCTATGAAAGTAAGAAATGAAAGTGCAGGTAAAAAAAAAAAAATTTAGAAGTACCTCATCTCTTTTTATGCTTTATGTGGTACAGTGGTAGCAAAATGTTTGCTTATCCTGCAGATCAGTGGATAGGTTTATATGTGTTTATAGTTTGAGAAGTTTGTATGTGGTTCTGAAGAGGTTCTTCCAAGAGGAAGAATGAAGCAAATTTTACAGTAAGCTATTCAATAACTTCAGTCAGCAGCAGCAGAGGTTTTGTAATAACCATTTAAAAGCAGCAGATTGAGCTGTACCTAGGAAAGCCATTTGCAGTCTAAGTGAAAGATATGGTCCTGTTTTTGAAGATCTCCATGTCTATGTAAATGTTCATGTAGTGAACAGTAAGCAAAGTTAATTGCTGCTGTAGAGAGATTACTTAGGTGTTTGCACAATTTGGTGGAGTTTTAATTCAGTTAGTACAAAGCCAGTTTGCATATTTAGGCTAGGACTCCTCCCTTTCCCTAATCAACAGGTATTGTACTGTTTTAATTTTTTAAAAAAAATTTATTTAAAATANTTACCGTATTTAAATGAAGACTCATCCATCTTTTTATAAAGGTTTTAGCATTCGGGTTAAAGTCTGGTGTTTAGTTTAACATGTGGAGTAGATTTCTCCTACAGACTTGTGCAAAACCAATGTATTGAAATGTGTGGTATGCTTTCATGTTTATTTGCTTCTAGCACATTGCTGTTTCAGATGGTAAAGGAAATATGCCTATTGCCAGATGTTTTAAGAGACATTGCGCATAAAAATTAATAACTAGAAAGTACTATTCAAGGACAGATTTAATGACTAAAAAGTATTATTCAAGGGCACTGAACTGGACATTGCTTTTGGTAGAGTCCTCCTTCAAAAGCAAAGTGTAAGTTAAAAATGCGTTATGGAAACTGGTTCAGAACAAACTGTTCTGTTGGGTCATGCTCTGTTCCCAAACTGTTAGTAACATCTGTTTGCAAGCACTGGCCTGGCTGGAGGAAAGCCTTTTAACACTTGGTTTTGTTCTTTCTAGAAAACCAAGAAAACTTTTTTTTTTCTTTAAGTACTGAAGTTTTACAAGAGAAGACTCTGTTTTGTGTCTAAGCTCTTCCTAGTCAATCTAAAGTCAGAATGATATGATAACTAACCTCTCATCTGTGCCCACAGATTTTCCCCTTTATTCTTCCTCCTACTAGCTTGGGCATGTAATGTCGGAGGCAATTTTGACACGACCTGCATTATTCAGGCTGTCTGTAAAGTCAGCTACTTATTCCCCTGTAATATATCGTAAGATTTTTTTTTTTCCTTTCTCTATGACATTGTGATTTCAGTTTTCACTGGAGTTTTGTAATATTGCTTTTGGCTTGGAGTCTGCTCCCTGGAATTCTCTTTCAAATGCATTGAGAATTAAAATCAACATCCTTCTCATTGGTGAAATCACATTACATGGATCCCTCATGTAGCTGATCCTCTATCATTACATGCAATGCAGGCATTTTTTCATTTTGTTTAAGGACTTCTCTAAATCAGGTTTCAGGTTCTGCTTACAGTAAGTCAGTGCAATGCTGATATGCACTGCAGTGAAGTCACTGCAGTGACTTCTGCTTCTAACATCATATCAGTTATGGTCTCTCAGGTACCTGCATTGTTCCACAGATGTGTTGCTCTCTAGTTTCAGACTTGTCATGATCTCTTACCACCCCCAAAGCCTTAGGTGTTGCATAGCTAGTGGGGAGATTTGACTGCTGGTTGATTATTTCTCATCCTGTGCCTCAATTGTAGTTCACTAGAAATGAAGAAAGAGATGCCTTTTGGCTTTTTTTGTTTCTGTGTATGTGGTGCTGTGGTAGAATACACCAGTGCTTTGAAATGGGAAGTTTGTTGAAATGGGAAGTACAAGTTAACTTGTAAAAGGTATACAGGAGTGAGCTATGGCCTGTTTACTATGTGCATTGGTCATTGGTGCTATTCATTGCTGAATCCTCTCATGGACAGAGTTAGAGAATTACATCATATCATATCAGTTAAGGAACAAAAACTTTGTTGGAATGAACTCTGAAATATTGTAAATCAGTATTAAATGCTTTTAGTTTTGTGGATCTTTATGTGTGCTTGATGGTTGCTTAGATCAGAGGATGCTTTCATACAGTTAATGTCCAGGATCTTTTTTTTAATAGGGAGCAGGTATACGCATATTCATATAGCTTATGTCATGAAATTTGTAAGTGATGGAGAGGAAAGCTTGTGTCAAAAACGAGACACCAAATGGTTACAGTGAAAGTAAACAATATTGCAAATGTAATTGCTGAGCTGGGAGGTGAAAAGTATCTAAAGGATTGGTAATCATAAAACCCAGTAGTTTCATGGTTTGTATAGCTTGTAAGGTTCCCATGGATTTTTAAGTGAAAAGCAAGCTGTAACAAACATCTTGAGAGTGTGTTGTATAAATGGAAGCTACAAGCAGTTGAATTTGCAGCAGGAAAAAAAAAAAGGCAAATAAAGTACAAAACCAGCATGTGAGCTATTTTCTGTAAATAGAAAACCCAAATGCATCATTGAACAGATGTTTACTGAGTAAGGAGGCCTTTTGCACTTCTAATAATCCAATTCATGACTTAGACAGCTCAGCTATATGGAGACCTGCTTGAAGAATATTGGTCTTGTCATAGCTCACTTGTTTTGAATAGAAAGCAAAAAAAGCACCATACTACTGTGTTACCAAATCATGAAATGACCTGAAAGAATTGTTGAATAGGTTTTCTTCTGTTAAATCTTCTTGCAGTCATGAAATGAGCTCTTCTCAGTATTGTAGTTCATTATTGTCTCCTGTGGCATCGCATGTGACTTAAAACTCTTGACAAATGGCTTACATGTAAAGTCTACTTCTTTACCGTTCCCAGCTTACTTTACTTCATAGTTGGGGACATGACAGTCATACAACGTCCTTGAGATTAAGTTACTGTTCCATTGTGTGAGCAGAGTTGTCACTAGAAAAACGTATAAAGGCAATTGCAGAGCACTGCATCTGAATGCAGTGCAGAGCAATTTTCTTGCCCTAGGTGATATATTAGATAAAAAATGCTAACATGCTTGTTAAAGTAACAGCTGGCCTTTGCAGGTTTTGCCCATCCCATATGTTTCTATAAATTCCTCCAGAGAAAAGTGAGGATGTGTGCCCTGACAAGCTTTACCAGACGTTCCTACCTGTTCAAATACACATTATTTTTCATCTGATTGCAAGCAACATGAAAAGCATGTCATATTCAGGAACTGTACTTGAGGCATTTTTGCACTGATTAGTGATACTACAGGAAAGACACTGAGATGGTGGAGGGAGTCCAGAGAAGATCAGTGAAGCTGGTGAAAGGTCTGGAGAACGAGGAAGAGGCTAAGGGAACTGGGATTGTTTAGCTTGAGGAAAAGGATGCTGAGAGGAGACCTCATTGCTCTCTACAGCTACCTGAAAGGAGTGAAGTGGGCTTTGGTATCTTCTCACTTGTAACCAGTGACAGGAGGAGAGGAAATGAGCCTCAAGTTGCACCAGGGGAGGTTGAGAGTGGATATTAGAAAAAAAATTCTTCAGTGAAAGGACTGTCAAACATTGCAATGCATGGCTTAGCACCAAACTTGATAGAATTAGACAATAATTAAACTTGATGATCTTGAAGGTCTTCTCTGACCAATATGAATCTGTGAATTATAATTCAGTGTTACTTTTTTCACCTGATATTTCAGCCAGAAATTATTAAATGGTGAATGTATTAATTTTGATGCTTATGCAGCTTCTTACTGTCAAAAAAATAACCTTTGAATTAGAAAAAAACACATTATTACTGAAAGAAGCAGAAAATACAAAACTTTAGAACATTTCATGTTTTCACGTCAATTTATTACAGGATAGATCAGATGCTGCAGAAGGTGGCATGTAAGTAATTCTGCGTTTTGTTGTCTTCTCTGTAGGATGTTGTTGCGGAGGGGGATTCTGCCACCTACGCTAATTTGTGGTGAAGGGGAGAAGTTAATAGGTGTGAGATAATTATGTATAAAAA
>WAAF01002284.1:3057-15013 GCA_013400475.1 Tricholaema leucomelas
AGAGGAGGCTCAGGGCAGAGCTCATTGCTGTCTGCAGCTCCCTGCAGGGAGGCTGTAGCCAGCTGGGGTTGGGCTCTGCTGCCAGGCAAGCAGCAACAGAACAAGGGGACACAGTCTCAAGTTGTGCCAGGGCAGGTCTAGGCTGGATGTTAGGAGGAAGTTGTTGGCAGAGAGAGTGATTGGCATTGGAATGGGCTGCCCAGGGAGGTGGTGGAGTGGCTGTGCCTGGAGGTGTTGAAGCCAAGCTTGGCTGGGGCACTTAGTGCCATGGTCTGGTTGGTTGGATAGGGCTGGGTGCTAGGCTGGGCTGGCTGAGCTTGCAGCTCTGTTCCAAGCAGGCTGATTCTATGATCTTTCAAGGTCCTTTCCAGCCCCCACCATTCTGTGACTGTGTGACTGCTGTCTCCTAGGGAATTCACCATGCAGAAATTGTTCAGAGATCTCCTGCTAGAGGTTCAGAGTAAAGCTACACCATTGAGCTAAAGCCCTCAGAGCTGAACCCCAAAACCCCAACAGTGAACAATAAAGGAAAGGAGATTCCCAGAAGGAAAAGCCAGCCTTTAAAAAGTGGAACTTGCATCCACAGGCGAGCAGAAAAGGCTGCAACACTGGCAAGTGAAGGAGACTGGTGGAAAAAAATCATGCTAGGGGCTCACATACAAACAATAAAGCCTTTTTCAACACATCAGAAGCAGGAAGCCTATTAGTGAGTTTCTGTGGCTAACAAATAACCCAGGGAATGAAAGATGCACTCAGAAAACATTTGCAAAAGAAGGAAGCAAAAAAAAAAAAAAGACCAACCCAAAAAGGCAAATGAATTGTTGGCCTCATGGCTCAGTGCAGAGGGAGCCAGGAAGTTCCCATGCAGAGCATTTCAGCAGGCTCATAAATTACTTGGGAAAAGGGGGAATTAAGGAGGTGACAACATTTGCACATGGAAATATATTTTGTTGGAATTATCCAATCTCAAACTGATGGTGAAAACTTGCATGGAGGATCTCAGGCTGCTTGGGCATCTGGTTTAATGAGCAACAGGATGCCAGTTGCTCCCCTACCTCCTCCAGTGCTCCTGGCCACAAGGTCCCCACCACTTACCCTGCCCTTGACTTCTCTGTGAGCTCATGTAGCTTGTGAAAACATCAGAAAATGAACCTAGTGAATAAAGTGCAGTATTTGGGGTAGTTTTGATGAGTTGGGCAGGTTTGGGAAAGGGTTTCACAAGGACTGAGCCAGCAGTGTGCACTTGCAGCCCAGAAAGCCAAGCAGAGCCTGGGCTGCAGCAGGAGAAGTGTGGCCAGCAGGGACAGGGAGGAGATTCTCCCTCTCTGCTCTGCTCAGCTCTGCTCTGCTGAGACCCCACCTGGAGTGCTGCATCCAGTTCTGGAGCCCCTGGGACAAGAGGGCTGTGGAGATGCTGGAGAGTGTCCAGAGCAGGGCCAGGAGGATGCTGAGAGGGCTGCAGCAGCTCTGCTGTGAGCACAGACTGAAAGAGTTGGGGCTGTGCAGGCTGCAGAAGAGGAGGCTCCCAGGTGACCTTCTTGTGGTCTGCCAGGATCTGAAGGGGGCTACAAAAAAGCTGGGGAGGGACTTTTGAGGCTGTGAGGGAGTGACAGGAGTGGGGGGAATGTAGCAAAGCTGGAGGTGAGGAGAGTGAGGCTGGAGGTGAGGAGGAAGTTGTTGAGCAGGAGAGTGGTGAGAGGCTGGAATGGGTTGCCCAGGGAGGTGGTTGAGGCCCCATGGCTGGAGGGGTTTAAGGCTGGGGTGGATGAGGCTGTGGGCAGCCTGCTCTAGGCTTCCAACCAGGTTGGAAGAGACCTCCAAGCTCATCCAGTCCAACTTATCACCCAGCCCTATCCAGTCATCTAGACCATGGCACTAAGTGCCTCATCCAGTCTTTTCTTGAACACCTCCAGGGACGGTGATGCTTTTCAAAGCAGCAAAGCAAGTCCCTCTTCTACACCAAAATCCTGACCCTAAGGAGGAAATCTAATCCAAATCATGGAAACATGGATTGGGTTGGATTGGAAGAGAACTTAAAGATCATCCAGTTCCAACCCCCCTGCCATGGACAGGGACACCTCACACTAGATCAACTTGCTCACCGCCACATGCAGCCTGGCCTGAAAGACCTCCAGGGATGGAGCTTCCACGACCTCCCTGGGCAACCTGTGCCAGTGTCTCACCACTCTCATGGTGAAGAACTTCTTCCTAACATCCAATCTCAATTTCCCCTCCCCCAGCTTGGATCCATTCCCCCCAGTCCTATCACTCCCTGAGAGCCTAAAAAGTCCCTCCCCAGCTTTTTTATAGCCCACATCAGATACTGGAAGGCCACAAGAAGGTCTCCTTGGAGCCTTTTCTTCTCCAGACCAAACAGTCCCAACTGTCTCAGCCTATCCCCATGGCAGAGCAGCTCCAGTCCTCTGATCATCCTCGCAGCCCTGCTCTGGACACACTCCAGCACCTCCACATCCTTCTAATAGGGGCTCCAGAACTGGACACAGTGCTCCAGGTGAGTGTCTCATCAGAGTGGACTACTCATAGACAATGTAGAAGTATCTACAGAGTATTAAACTCTTGACTCAGGCTTTCAGACTTCCTTTAAATCTGGTTCCAGGCTTTGATGTCAAAGAAAGAAACCAATCAGGCAGTAGTTGATTGGCCAGGGCTGGGTGCTAGGTTGGACTGAATGAGCTTAGAGGTCTCTTCCAACCTGGCTGATTCTATGATTCTATGGTCTAGTTGATTGGCCCGGCCTCCGCGCAAGGCTGCACTCAATGCGCTCAGAGGGCTCTTCCAACCTCGATGATACCATCCTTCCATGCTCTAGTTGACTGGACAGGGCTGGGTGCTAGGTTGGACTGAATGAGCTTAGAGGTCTCTTCCAACCTGGCTGATTCTATGATTCTATGGTCTAGTTGATTGGCCAGGGCTGGGTGCTAGGTTGGACTGGATGAGCTTGGAGGTCTCTTCCAACCTGGCTGATTCTATGATTCTATCATTTAGCGATGCTGAGGCTATCATTGGTATCTCTGTGGGAGGCCCCAGAGGAGGTGCAGCAGCCACTTCCCTGCCCTTCCTCAGGCTGGTTTAACTCATTCTGGTTAACTTCCCTCTCCAGCAGGCTGGTGAGGTCACTGGATACCTCACAGAAGGATGTAGATGCAAGCCAATCATCTGTATTAGCTTGGCTGCAGGCAGTGCTGTGCCCATATAAACAGCAACCAGATCCCGTCCGAGTAAGAGCGAAACAGGAGCAGCAGGCAATAGAAAGAGAAAAAGCCATTATCAGTGTGACTTTTGTTCAATCATCTGAACTTACAACCTTGCTTTCTCATTTGATCCTGACCTTCCACTTGATAACAGGCAAAAAGTACATCACATTCTTACAGCTACAAGGCAGCCACCTCCTCGCTTCTGGCCGTGGTTGGCATCCAGGCAGCTTTTTGTTAGACAGCATCAGCCCAGGGGGCTCTGAAGATGCAGAACACTGCTGACTGCTTGCTTGATTCATTTTAAGAGAGCATATTGCAGCTGGCTTCAAGAGGCAAAATTGTTTCCTAGTTTATTTCATGTAGAACTTCAAGTATTGTAGTTTAGTTGTTGAGTCCTTTGCTGTTGGAACAACCCCAGGGATCAGTACAGGTTGGGGACTGACAGTTGATGGGAGGTTGACCATGAGCCAGCAATATGCTCTGGTGGCCAGGAGGGCCAATGCCATCCTGGGGTGTATTAGAAGGGCTGTGGTTAGTAGGGCAAAAGAGGTTTTCCTGCCCCTTTACTCTGCCCTGCTGAGGCCACATCTGGAGTATTGTGTCCAGTTCTGGGCCCCTCAGTTCAAGAAATACCTCAGGGAACTGCTTGAGAGAGTCCAGCACAGAGCCACGAAGATGATGAAAGGAATGAAACAGCTCTGTTATGAGTAGAGACTGAGGGAGCTGAGGCAGTGCTGCTGGGAGAAGAGGAGTCTGAGAGGTGACCTCATCAGTGGTTATAAAGATGTCCAAACCACCTTTAAACACATCCAGGGTTGGTGACTCCACCACCTCCCTGGGCAGCTCAATCCAATGCCTGACCACTTATGCTGGGAAAATCTTTTTCCTGGTATGTAGTCTAAACTACCCAGGGGCAGCTTGAGGCCATTCCCTCTTGTTCTGTTGCTACTTACCTGTGAGAAGAGACCAACACCAACCTCTCCACAACCTCCTTTCAGAGCAATGAGGTCTCTCCTCAGCTTCCCCTGTTCCAACCACCAACAGAAGGGGACACAGCCTCAAGTTGTGCCAGGGCAGGTTCAGGCTGGATGTTAGGAGGAAGTTGTTGGCAGAGAGAGTGATTGGCATTGGAATGGGCTGCCCAGGGAGGTGGTGGAGTGGCTGTGCCTGGAGGTGTTGAAGCCAAGCCTGGCTGGGGCACTTAGTGCCATGGTCTGGTTGGTTGGACAGGGCTGGGTGCTAGGTTGGGCTGGCTGAGCTTGGAGCTCTCTTCCAACCTGGCTGATTCTGTGATTCTATGCTAACCATCTCCAGCTCCTTCAGTCACTTCTCATAAGATTTATTCTCCAGCCCTTCACAGCTTCCTTGCCCTCCTCTGCACTGGCTCCAGCACCTCCACATCTTTCATTTTGTAAGGAGGTGCCCCAAACTGGACACAGGGTTAGACAAGACCTGAAGCAACATGGAAGGAGGTGCCCCAAACTGGACACAGAGTTAGACAAGACCTGAAGCAACATGGAAGGAGGTGCCCCAAACTGGACACAGGGTTAGACAAGACCTGAAGCAACATGGAAGGAGGTGCCCCAAACTGGACACAGGGTTAGACAAGACCTGAAGCAACATGGAAGGAGGTGCCCCAAACTGGACACAGGGTTAGACAAGACCTGAAGCAACATGGACTACCAGGGATGTGTCTAGTAGTAGGGTTGGAACTAGATGATCTTTATAGCCCCTTCCAACCCAAACCGTCCTATACGTGAGGGCTCTGCGCACTGAGATCCTGCAGTACAGAAGAGCACAGGAAGTTGGTCAGTGGAGAAGGCAACTACTGAAACCAAGAGGAAATAACACTGAGAGATGCCTACCCTGTTAAAAAACAAAGGCAACCCAGCAAAACCCAGAGAAACCCAAAGGGATCAGCTTACAGGTGCAGCCTGAGCAGAAATGACAGCTCTGTTCTCCCTGTAAATGCATCTGAGAGGCAGCTGAATCCCTGAAGCTCCTCTGAACTCTGGCAAAACACAACTACAGAGAATCAAAACTGAAAGATGAAAGAGAAGTGACTTTGAAAGTCAAAGTTCACTCCCCCCACCAATGCTCTGCCAGGCCTCAGCACTTCCAGCAGCTGAAGCAAACTTTCTTGTTCCCTAGGAGATGGTTTTTGTCTTAACAGACGAATAAATCAGAAAGGCATCCAACATGGTTCTGTCTTCTTCACTCTGCTCTTATCACTTCAGTTTAATCACTTCAATTAAGAGCTATTTAACTGGAAAAGTCAATCAAATAAGAATTTGGATTACTTCCTGCTGTAGATACCACAAAGTTGTATCAGGAGCAGTGTGGGCAGCAGGACAAGGGAGGTTCTTCTGCCCCTGTGCTCAGCACTGCTCAGGACACCCCTGGAGTGCTGTGTCCAGTTCTGGGCTCCTCCATTCAAGAGAGATGTTGAGGTGCTGGAAGGTGTTGAGAGAAGGGCAGCAAGGCTGGGGAGGGGCCTGGAGCACAGCCCTGTGAGGAGAGGCTGAGGGAGCTGGGGGTGTGCAGCCTGCAGAAGAGGAGGCTCAGGGCAGAGCTCATTGCTGTCTGCAGCTCCCTGCAGGGAGGCTGTAGCCAGGTGGGGTTGGGCTCTGCTGCCAGGCAAGCAGCAACAGAAAAAGGGGACACAGCCTCAAGCTGTGCCAGGGCAGGTCTAGGCTGGATGTTAGGAGGAAGTTGTTGGCAGAGAGAGTGATTGGCATTGGAATGGGCTGCCCAGGGAGGTGGTGGAGTGGCTGTGGCTGGAGGTGTTGAAGCCAAGCCTGGCTGGGGCACTTAGTGCCATGGTCTGGTTGGTTGGGCAGGGCTGGGTGCTAGGTTGGGCTGGCTGAGCTTGGAGCTCTTTTCCAACCTGCTTGATTCTATCATTCTATGATTCTAAGTCCTCCACCACCATAATAATGTCCAAAACAAGGCTTGCAGCAGCTCTGATGTCTTGGACATGTGGGAACAAAGGACATTGGGAGCAATGGACAAAATGTCCCTGGAGAGGGACTTTTGACAAGGGCCTGTAGTGACAGGATCATAGGATGTGAGACACTGGAAGTGACCTCAAGACATCATCCAGTCCAGCCCCACGGCCAGAGCAGGATCACAGATTCTAGCACAGGTAGAACAGGACAAGGGACGATGGCTTTGAGCTGGAAGAGGGCAGATTGAGACTGGAGATTAGGAAGAAATTCTTGACAGTGCGGGTGGGGAAATACTGGAACAGGTTGCCCAAAGAGGCTGTGGATATCTCATCCCTGGAAGTGTTCAAGGCCAGGCTGAACGAGACCTTGAGCAACCTGGGCTGGTGGAAGGTGTCCCTGCCCAGGGCAGGGGGCTGGAAGTAGATGATGAAACAGAAATGAACTCACAGTGCCAGTGACATATTGTGGTCAGAAGGTCACATGTGATTCTCTGAGCACAGTTTACAGATCCAGATCCATAGATTGCATTGAGTTGGAAGAGACCCACAAAGGTCATCTTGTCCAACCCCCCTGCAGTCAGCAGAGACACCTTCGACTAGATCAGGCTGCCCAGGGCCACATTAAGTCTGATCTTGAATGTCTCCAGGCCTCAACCACCTCCCTGAGCAACCTGTTCCAGTATTTCACCACTGCCATTGTGCAGAACTTCCTCCTGGTGTCCACCCCAAATCTCCCCCGCTCCAGTTTCACACCACTGCCACTCGTCCTGTCACCTTGGGCCCTTCTAAACAGTCCCTCCCCAGCCCTCCTGTAGGTCCCAAAGAATAAGCAGAGATGGCTATGAGGGGTGGGTTGCTCAGCCTGGTATCCCCAGGCTGAACGACCCCAATTCCTTCAGCCTGTCTCCAACGTAGACTCAGGAGGCTGAAGATGACAGCAATCACCACACCAGATCAAAGGAAATAGCACACATGGCCAAACTGCAGATTGGGGTTGCACAGCCAAGAGGCAGCCAGACTGTCCCTAACCTCTCCAGACTCTGATCTCTGCCTCAGGACACACAAAAAAGCTACAACTCAACATCAAAACCTTCTTAAATCTCCTTCAAATCTCTGCTAACACAAACACATCCCCCCCAGAGGTCCTGAATGTTCACACTTTTCACCTGGTGGCTTCTACAGGACATCTGTGCCACATCCAGTTGGCAGCCAGTCAATAGTGGTGTTCCCCAAGGATCAGTGCTGGGCACAGTCCTGTTCAACATCTTTATTGATGATCTGGATGAGGGGATTGAGTCCAGCATCAGTAAGTTTGCAGATGACACCAAGCTAGGAGCAGCTGTGGAGCTGTTGGAGGGTAGGAGAGCCCTGCAGAGGGACCTGGCCAGGCTGGATGGGTGGGCAGAGGCCAAGGGGATGAGACTGAACAAGGCCAAGTGCAGGGTTCTGCACTTTGGCCACAGCAACCCCAAGCAGCACTACAGGCTGGGGACAGAGTGGCTGAGAGCAGCCAGGCAGAGAGGGAGCTGGGGGTGCTGGGAGAGAGAAGCTGAAGAGGAGGCAGCAGTGCCCAGGTGGGCAGCAGAGCCAATGGCATCCTGGGCTGGCTCAGGAGCAGTGTGGGCAGCAGGACAAGGGAGGTTCTTCTGCCCCTGTGCTCAGCACTGCTCAGGCCACACCTTGAGTGCTGTGTCCAGTTCTGGGCTCCTCAATTCAAGAGAGATGTTGAGGTGCTGGAAGGTGTCCAGAGAAGGGCAGCAAGGCTGGGGAGGGGCCTGGAGCACAGCCCTGTGAGGAGAGGCTGAGGGAGCTGGGGGTGTGCAGCCTGCAGAAGAGGAGGCTCAGGGCAGAGCTCATTGCTGTCTGCAGCTCCCTGCAGGGAGGCTGTAGCCAGGTGGGGTTGGGCTCTGCTGCCAGGCAGCCAGCAACAGAACAAGGGGACACAGCCTCAAGCTGTGCCAGGGCAGGTCTAGGCTGGATGTGAGGAGGAAGTTGTTGGCAGAGAGAGTGATTGGCATTGGAATGGGCTGCCCAGGGAGGTGGTGGAGTCACCATGCTTGGAGGTGTTCAAGAAAAGCCTGGCTGAGGCACTTAGTGCCATGGTCTGGTTGACTGGATAGAGCTGGGTAATAGTTTGGACTGGATGAGCTTGGAGCTCTCTTCCAACCTGGTTGATTCTATTCTATTCTATTCTATTCTATTCTATTCTATTCTATTCTATTCTATTCTATTCTCAAGCCCTGCCTAAACTTTAAGAGCAGCACAGGAACATTCAGAAAACATTCCCAGCCCCTTTCCTTAAAGCCATCTTCAGGCAGATGTTTAACCAGAGTTTATAAGCTATTAAGAATCTCTCCATGTTCTTGACAGGGTCAACAGGATTAAGTGAACACAAGGAAGTTTGCCTTCCTGGGGACAGCAGGTTTCTCAACAGCAGAGTTCACCTTGTTTACTCAAAGCAGGATGTCCACCCATAAATGCCACCAGTTTCACTTCACCTCTCCCACCATCAGGTCATAAATCGTGGCACAAGGGTCAGATGATTGCTGTGGCAGAAGAGCAGCTGTCAGCATGGATGTACTCAGGATGGTAAGAGTGGATCTGCTCTTCCTTGTGGAACCACAGAATCAGTTTGGTTGGAAAAGACCTCCAAGATCCTCCAGGTCAACCATTCTCTTTGCCAAGGCTGGGGCTAAACCACGGCACTCAGCACCACATCTCTGACACACCTCCAGGGATGGGCATTCAACCACCTCCCTGGGCAGCCTGTGCCAGTCTTTGAGAACCCTTTCAGAGAAGAAGTTTCTTCTGATGTCCAACCTAAACCTCCCCTGGGGCATCTCGAGGCCATTTCCTCTCATCCTATCACTTGTTACTAGGCAGAGGAGACCATACCCCAGCTGGTTTCAGCCTCCTTCCAGGGAGCTGTAGACAGCAATGAGGTCTCCCCTCAGCCTCCTCTTCTCCAGGCTGAACACCCCAAGGTCCTTCAGTAGCTCCTCCCCAGCCCTGTTCTCTAGATCCTTCACCAGCTTCATTCCCTTTCTCTGGACTTGCTCCAGCCCCTCAATGTCCTTCTGGGAGCGAGGGCCCCAAAAGTGACCTCAGTACTCAAGGTGCAGCCTCATCGTAGAATCAACCAGGTTGGAAAAGCTCATCCAGTCCAACCTAGCACCCAGCCCTGTCCAGTCAACCAGACCATGGCACTAAGTGCCTCATCCAGGCTTTTCTTGACTGTGCTGAATACAGGGGCACAATCCCTGTCCTGGTCCTGCTGGCCACACTATTGCTGATCCATGCCAGGATGCTGATGGCCTTCTTGGCCACATGGGGACATGCTGGCTGACCTTCATCCCCTGCCCACAACTCCTCCCTAACACAAGACTCCAGTGGAAGTAGACAGAGCAGTCCTTGTGGATTTATACCACACATCTCTTGACAGCCCAATTACTGTCACCTTACAGGCCAATTACTATCACCTTATCTTCTTCTTCCAGTGGCAATGCCATGCATGTTCAGAAGGTAACACCAAGCACTAACCTCTCTTCTTGCCTCTGTCCACAAGTGAGGAGGAGCATCTCAAAGATTTCAGAGTAGTCTGCAAATCACAATCTGCTTCATTTGGCACCACTTCTGGAAGCAACTGCAGTGGTGTAGAGGATCACAGAATCCTAACATGGCTTTGGTTGGAAGGGACCTCAGAGATCACCTCCTCCAGCCTCCCTGCCATGGGCAGGGACATCTCTCAACTAGACTTGGCTGCTCAAGGCCTCATCCAGTCTGGCCTTGAACACCCCCAGGAAGGAGGCATTCATATTGTCCCCAGGCAACTTGTTCCAGAGTCTCACCACCCTTGTACTGAAGAACTTCATCCTCAGCTTCAGTCTAACCCTGCTCTCCCTCAGCTTCAAACCATTCCCTCTTGCCCTGTCTCTAGACACCCTTAGGAAAAGTCCCTCTGAAGCCTTCCTGTAGGCTCCCTTCAGGTACTGGCAGGCAGCTCTGAGGTCCCCCCTGCACTCTTCTCTAGGCTGACCAATCCCAGCTCCCTCAGCCTGTCCTCACAGGCTCCAGGGTGCTGCACTTTGGCCACAGCAACCCCATGCAGAGCTACAGGCTGGGGTCGGAGTGGCTGAGAGCAGCCAGACAGAGAGGGATCTGGGGGTGCTGATTGATACCCGCCTGAACATGAGCCAGCAGTGTGCCCAGGTGGCCAAGAGAGCCAGTGGCATCCTGGCCTGCATCAGGAATGGTGTGGCCAGCAGGAGCAGGGAGGTCATTCTGCCCCTGTACTCTGCACTGGTTAGACCACACCTTGAGTACTGTGTCCAGTTCTGGGCCCCCCAGTTTAAGAGGGACATTGAGATGCTTGAACGTGTCCAGAGAAGGGCAACGAGGCTGGTGAGAGGCCTCGAGCACAGCCCTACGAGGAGAGGCTGAGGGAGCTGGGATTGTTTAGCCTGGAGAAGAGGAGGCTCAGGGCAGACCTTATTGCTGTCTACAGCTACCTGAGGGGTGGTTGTAGCCAGGAGGAGGTTGCTCTCTTCTCTCAGGTGGCCAGCGCCAGAACGAGAGGACACAGCCTCAAGCTGCGCCAGGGGAAATTTAGGCTTGAGGTGAGGAGAAAGTTCTTCACTGAGAGAGTCATTGGCTACTGGAATGGGCTGCCCAGGGAGGTGGTGGAGTCGCCGTCCCTGGAGCTGTTCAAGGCAGGATTGGACGTGGCACTTGGTGCCATGGTCTAGCCTTGAGCTCTGTGGTAAAGGGTTGGACTTGATGATCTGTGAGGTCTCTTCCAACCTTGGTGATACTGTGAGACTGTGAGACTGTGATCTGTGTGGCCTCCCTTGGATTCACTCCAACAGCTTTGTGTCCTTCTCATGCTGGGGCTGCCAGAGCTAGACACAGTATTCCAGCTGAATGGAACTCCAGACAGCAGCCCTGCAGATGTCAAGCAGGGAGCCATCCTCTGGAGCGGCTCCTGTACAGCTTGACCCGTGATAGAATCAGCTGCTGGCCGCGGGCAGCAGCAGCCAGGCAGTATCAGCACATCTCCTGACACAGGCTTATGCAATTACCATATCACTGCACCTCTTTAACTCCCTGTTCATGAGACAAATGAACAGAGGCCACCAGACAGGTTTGGCTGTGTGCAGGCAGGAAGGAGATGCTCTGCTTGCCATCAGATGTCTTTGGAGACATAGCACTGTGCCCAGCAAGCCCTGGCCTTTGCTGTGGGGAGGAGAAGGGCTATTTTCTGGCTCTGGTGAAACTCAGACACGACCTCAGGAAAGCCCCTGAGAAACCTTACCTGGGAAGGGGGAATAAAGACACCAGAAGTTAGCTAGCAGTGGGTCTCTTACTCTCTGTCTCTGCCTGGCTACCAAGCAAGTCACATTAAAGACATTAAAACATGCAACAAGCTGCCACAGGCACATCTTATCACGCTGTCAGGATGGTGAGACCCCTGCTGAAGATCTCATGCTGGGATAGAGGTCAACACTCTTCTACCAAAGCTCCACACAGAATTTTAGGACCTTAAAGCCAAAGAAAGTTACACATCCTTCAGATGGGCAGAAGTTTCTCAGGCATCTGCACTGCTTGAGTGGATACATCACTGCTCATCAGTGTCCACCTCAGAGCTGCCTGCTAGTACCTGAAGGGAGCCTACAGGAAGGCTGCAGAGGGACCTTTCCTAAGGGTGACTAGAGACAGGGCAAGAGGGAATGGTTTGAAGCTGAGGGAGAGCAGGCTTGATCTTAGGGAGAAGCTCTTCAGTACAATCATAGAATCA
>WAAF01002286.1:0-15584 GCA_013400475.1 Tricholaema leucomelas
GCAGAGCTGCTGCAGCCCTCTGACCAACCCAATGGCCCTGTAAGTAATATAGAACATACCACAAGAAACCTATCACCAGAAGAATATTGGTGACTTCCAACTCTTGTTTTGGTAAGGGTGTTGGTTGGAGTCAAACGTGACCAGTCATATCTACTTGGGTTTTGCTTTATGTGAGAGGAGGTTGTTAAAGCCAGCTTAATACTGACTGACTGAACAGCATTAGCAGCTGACAGCTGAGATGCAGGTCTATTAGAACGTGGGTATTTCTAGCCTGGAACAGCTCAGGGCTTTAGTAGAAAACACTGAGCAAAAGTTAGAAATGAACCAGATGATTGATACTATTTTTTTTCTGAAATGAACACTGTATTAAGAAAAAAAACCAAAACCCAACCTAACCAAACAAAAAAAACCAACCCCAAACTCAACAAACTAAGGAGAGGGAAACTCACAGTGCTGGAAAGCTGTATTTTCCCCCTCTTTTCTTCCCAAACTTACTGCAGTTTTGAACGTGATGGTGGTGTTTTCTTGCCTAATTTTTTTCAGGCTCCAGACTTGCAGCATCACAGCCTCCTACGAGCATTACCAGCTTCTGTCTGAACGTCAGCCTCAGATGCTTTGCCCAGAAGCAGCCCCGAAGTGGCTACGGTGGCCACATGCCCCCACCTCGGGGGTTAAGAAGACAAGGGAGGAACACGACACATTCCCACACCTCGCAGGTGACAGCACTGGACAGGGACACAGAGCAGCCCTGCAGGCATCGGCACCAAGCAGGGACGTGGTGCATCCCTGCAGGTGACAGCAACGGGCAGGGACATGATACCTCCGTGCATCCCCATCCCACGGGTGACAACACCAGGTAGGGGCACGGCACATCCCCAGGGGCGACGGCATTGAGAAGGGACAAAACTCGTTCCCACGCCCCAGGAGTAGCAGCACCAAGCAGAGACCATGACACATCCCCATAGGTAATAGCACAGGGATACAGAGCAGCCCCGAGGCTGCCAGCACCGGACGGCGACACAGAACCTGCCGGCGACACAGAACCTGCCTGCGACCCTACCCCACGAGTGGCAACACCAGGCAGGGACATGGTGCATCCCCACGGGTGACAGCATCGGGCAGGGATATAGAGCAGCCCCGAGGCTGCCAGCATCGGACGGCGACACAGAACCTGCCTGCAACCCGACCCCACGAGTGGCAACACCAGGCAGGGACATGGTGCATCCCCACGGGTGATAGCAGCAGGAAGGGACATGGCACGTCCACATGGCCCCGTTCCACCAGGGCCAGAGGCACAGCGGACCCCCAAGCCCCTACCCCCGCGCATGAGAGCCGCGGGCAGGGTGAGCTGTGCAGGTTCCGCGGCCGCTGCTGCCCGGCGAGATGCCGCTAGAGGGTACCGCAGCCATGGGAAGCAGCCGAGGCTGCGGCCGGGAGCCATAAATCGGCTTTCTTTCCGAGCACACAGCCCTCGGCTCCTCCTGCCATGATCTTGACGTTGGCTGCGGCCCTTTGCTGAGGCTGCAGTCACATATTACACCTTTCCCTCTGCCACCAGACAGCAGAAGGCACTCAAAGCTGGTGTTGATAATCCTATTAGTGGCTTCCCTGTTTATTACCGGTAATTAAATGTTGCCATTTACAGCGTAGAGTATACGAGACAATAAAAGAGTTAGAAACTGGTTAAATCCTGCCTTAAACCTGTAGCCTTTGACAGGAGGAAAAGCATTTGGGTTTTTCTCCTCTTCTCATATATTTCAGCTTCATGAACATAAGACTCTTAAATGGATTTCACAGAGCATAAAGCAAAACCGTTCAGAGGAGGCACTGAGCTCCTGGCCAGGCAGCTATTGAAGAGGAGCTTGTTCCTTGCTTCCTTTGCCTTCACAAGGGATATCAAAGTGGATCCAATAGCACAGGCAGCCCTCACATCTATCAGAAAGTTTATATCCATGAGTATTTGCTTACCCAGCCCCAGGTTGTGGATTGCTTATTAGCTTTGCTGACAAACACTCTGTGGGGCTGAGTGTTGTTTTTTGTTGCCTTTAAGTGAATGAACCCGGGTGAAATAGACAATGCTGTAATTAAAACCAAGCAGGACATGTAAGTGTTGTAAACAAAAGGACTGGTGGTCTTCCTAGCAATCTTCAGTGAGCTGCCATCTGTTCACTAGAGCAAGCTTCTGCTTCTGGAGCATCCATGGGCATTTTAATTTCTGCCTAACACTGAATAAAATGAATGGGAAATTAATTTCTGCACACTCATGAAATTGTTTCCTTGTGGAATAAAGTTCTAACCACATTCTGCCTATCTCAGCCCCCAGGAGGCTGGAGTCTGAGACTTCTGAGACTTGCAGTGCAACAAGCATCTCCAAGCCAGAGCCATCCTCAACCCTTAAACTTCACCACAGGACTAGCCAGTACCAGCAGCAGACGAAATTCTAACTGAAAACAGGTCCATCATCTTCTGCACCAAATACCAACTGCCTTGTCCCTAGCCACAGTTCCAGCCCAGTCTGAGAGGCTTTCACTGATCTACCACCCCAAATCGTGCTGTGTTTTCCATGCTAACCCCAGCAGGAAAAAAAATGCCCTCTGCCTCTGAAGTCTCCAGTTTGTGCTCTAGACAAGGCTCACAGTTTATTTTCTGGCTGTCTGATAACAACTTCATTTTAAACCTGATAACATGGATTTTTTCCTAACTACTGCTCAGGTTCCCATCCTTCCAAATCCAAACTTGATGAAGGAACCAGCTTAAATCATGTCTTAGGGTAAAATTCAGTCTTGGTTGAGTAGCCTTGCAGTCATATTTTTGTTCCTTGCATTGGTTGTCACTAACCATGGCTCTGTCCAAATATAGGACAGTGGCCCAAGACCAGCTTGAACATTCCTCTGATTCAGGACCACCTTCTGCTTCCAAACATGCACAGAGTCTCAGGCTGCTTTCAAACACCTCCACTCAACACCATCCACACTTAACCACCCAGAAACCTCATCCAGGCCTAGTCTTGGTTCTTGCCTGCATCACCAATTTCACTTCCTAACTCCAGCCAAAGCTGCCATCCTTACAACTACAACCTCCTTTTAATCATCCAGTTTACTTATGCACTGCCAACTCTTTTGGGTCAGGGCCAACTGCATTCATTTTATGCTTTAATTTAGTGCTTTAATTCCAGCACTACTCTGGGACACTATTCTGGAATCTCTGCTTTTCTCTGACCTCAGCTACTTTCAAGCATATAAAATATGATGCCTGGGTTTTTTTTTGTTGGACCTTGATGATCTCTGACTGGAGCAGGTGGGAGGTTATGGTCTGAACCTTTCTTCACATGGTTTGCTATTGATACCACCCTAATTGAACCTGTATCAATAAGCAGTGCACAAAAAGGCTTGGCTGCAAATTGGAAGCTTACTACTCAAAGCATCATTAAAATGAAAATTCCTTGAAGATCAAGCTAAAGCTTAACTTTGGCTGTACCTGCTCCTAATTTAACTGAACAAGTCTACTGCTTTTTACAAGGATAAGAATAACAAAAACCTATCACAGGGGAACCTCTGTAAAGCTGAGTGTATCATCAGAGTAAATGAAGGCACTTCCTAGTTTAGGTGTGGGTCACTTTTTCTACTTCTATAGCATTGTTAAGGCTGGAAAAGACCTTTAAGATCAGAGAGTCCAACAATCAACCCAACATTATCAAGTCTACTTCTAAAGCTATGTCCCTCATCACCACATCCATGCATCTTTTAAGTGCTTCCAGGGATGGGGACTCCACCACTTCCTTGGACAGCCTGTCCCAGGACTTGGCAACTTTTTGGGGGAAGAAATTTTTTCTTGGTGTCCAACAAGAAATAAGAATGATTACATAGAAAGATTCCCCTGGGCAGTATGTCACCACTGCAGACCTGCCTTTGCTCTCTGCAGCACAGAAGAAAGGATTTATTTCATGTTTGGAAGCCAAGGACTAAGAAAAAAACTGCTGGCCAAGATCTTTTTTCTTCCACAAGAATAGAATAGAATCATCCAGATGGAAGAGACCTCCAAGCTCATCCAGTCCAATCTATCACCCAGCCCTAGCCAATCAACCAGACCATGGCACTAAGTGCCTCCAGGGATGGCAACTGCCCCACCTCCCTGGGCAACCCATTCCAATGCCAATCACTCTCTCTGTTGAAGAACTTCCTCCTAACATCCAGCCTAGACCTCCCCTGGCACAACTTGAGACTGTGTCCCCTTGTTCTGTTGCTGCTTGCCTGGCAGCAGAGCCCAACCCCACCTGGCTACAGCCTCCCTTCGGGTAGCTGCAGACAGCAATGAGCTCTGCCCTGAGCCTCCTCTTCTGCAGGCTGCACACCCCCAGCTCCCTCAGCCTCTCCTCACAGGGCTGTGCTCCAGCCTCCTCACCAGCCTTGCTGCCCTTCTCTGGACACATTCCAGTATCTCAACATCACATCTGGAAGCCAAGGACTGAACAAAACTGCTGCCCAAGGTCTTTTTATTCTTCCACAAGCATGGAATATCTTTTTGGAAACCTTCAACTGAAGGAATCTTGCTTAAAGAAACAACTGAATTATGCTGCTGCTGTCCCTTTGGAAATGTTTGTCCCTTGTGAAGACATGCAGTGAGTATCTTACCAGGCAAGTTTTTGCCAGGCTGATGAGAAGAGTTTGGAGGGAACCAACCTCTAGCGACCCAGCCTCGGAGGCCCCATGTTTTTAAACTCTCTTTCTAAGAGCTTTGGAATGGAGCATCTGATGGAAATCTTTAGCTTCTCAGCCTACTTCTCATTCCTCCCTGAGGAACTCAGTGCAGGGATAGAAATTCTCCTCCTCAAGTCAGAATAACTGAAAACCAGAAGACACTGAGGAAAAGCAACTTGTTTTCTGTGAGCTGAACCTTCTGTGGAAGTTTGAGGAAGGGAAGATAAAGCCTGGCTTAAACAGTTTTTTCTCTTTGGAGAAGGAAAAGTTCAGCAGCTTCGCAACATGGAGACTTGGGCTTAAGAGGCCAGAGTGGAACATGCTCAGCAGTGAACCTGGTGCCCTTCTTCCCCCCTAAGCTCACAGTTCAGTTCTGAAGGCCAACAGATTAAAAACAGAGCTTGCACCCTGTTGTTACTGTAGCTTTCAGGAGGAGGGATAACTGACCAAGACACAGCTCCTGAACCACTCTGCCCATCAGCACAGCTCTCCAGCAAGACTCCAGCCATGCCCACAAGCGTGAAACTCACTGACTAAACTTAGCTTTGCATGCACAGTGACAACCTTGGGAAACATCCTTGTGACAGCGTCTGAGCCAGACAGACTCCTTCACAAAGTGACCACAGGGTGCAAGAAGGACCTGTCAAGGGATATGAAAATATTGATGGCAAGGCACAAAAGGAGCAATGTGCACCACCTCTGATCATAGAATGGTTTAGGTTGGAAGGGGCCTCAAAACTCAGCCAGTTTCAACCCCCTGGAACCACAGGCAGGGACACCTCCCACTAGAATAGGTCACTCAAGACTTCATCCAACCTGGCCTTGAACACCTCCAGGGAGGCTGTGGAGCACAGAATCACAGAACATGATCAAAGATCACATTCTGTGCTTCTGTGCTCCACAACCTCCTTGGGCAACCTGTGCCAGTGTCTCACCACCCTCACTGCAAAGAATGTCTTCCTAACATCCAATTTAAACCTCCCTTCTGCCAGTCTCAACTCATTCCTCCTCATCCTGTCATTATTAGACCTTGTAAATAATCCCTCTCCAGTGCTCCTGTAATCCCCTCCAGATACTGGAAGGCTACTCCAAGGTCTCCTGGAAGCCTTCCCTTGTCTGGGCTGCAGAGCCCCAACTCTCATAGCCTGTCCTCATAGGATAAGATGTTGTGTCAGAGAAACAGGTTTAGAATTGCACATATCACCCAGTTTGGGACAGATGTGGTCCAGGACACACTTTACACTACCAGTTAAAAAAGGAAACCAGGTGCTGAGAATACTCAGCCTCTCTAACAGATGTCCAAAGACAAACCCTTGGTGACCACATATCACAAAGAGCACTGCAACAAGTTTAGCAGTGGACTTGATGATCTTAAAGGGCTGCAGTTGGACTTGATGATCTTAAAGAGTTACAGGTGGACTTGATCATAAAGGGTTACAGGTGGACTTGATGATCATAAAGGGTTGCAGTTGGACTTAATGATCTTAAAGGGTTACATAGCTGGACTTAATGATTTTAAAGGGTTACAGGTGAACTTGATCATAAAAGGTTACAGTTGGACTTAGGGATCTTAAAGGGTTACGTAGTTGGACTTGATGATCTTAAAGAGTTACAGATGGACTTGATGACCTTAAAGGTCTTTTCCAGCCCTAATGATTCTATGGTTGCCATGACCTGCACTAGGGACTAATGGTTCATGACAATACCTCACCAAGGTCTTGAAGGCCACTGAAAAGAGAAAGTCTATGAGAAACAAATACAAAGACAATCTTAAGACCACAGAGAGCCTTTGAGTTTCTCCTCTGGCTCAGAAAACATCCTGGCTTCACTGCGCCCAGCCTTGATTTCAAACCACCTCTAGAGCTGCATCCACCAAAATTCTTGGAGTAAAGAATAGAATAGAATAGAATCAACCAGGTTGGAAGAGACCTCCAAGCTCATCCAGTCCAACCTAGCACCCAGCCCTAGCCAGTCAACCAGACCATGGCACTAAGTGCCTCATCCAGTCTTCTCTTGAACACCTCCAGGGACGGTGACTCCACCACCTCCCTGGGCAGCCCATTCCAATGGCAAATCACTGAAGGAGTTACTGATGGCCCTAGGAGGGAAACTTGCAGCCAACCCAAACAGCACTAGCATGGCACCCACTCAGGGTAAAAATAGATGCAAGCTATGGAGTAAATGCGTCAAGAACAAGAATCATTCTGCAAGAGCAGTTTGTCACTTCACACTGCATTGGATCACACTTGAGGCTTTAATTAGAGTTTTTCTGTTGTCCTCCTCTCTGGTTTTCTCACTTCTCCTGTTTTTCTTTATTTTAGTTTTCACTTGACTGATCGTTCTGTTGTTTCACTGATGTTCTCTTTATACTCTGGACTGCAAACAGCTTCATGCCCTGGGGATGACAAATACTTTAAGGCTTGATTACTTGTAATGATGGATGCCCAGGATGCAGGTAGAGGAGGTGGGGAGAGTGATCTCTTACTGTGCCTGTTTTTCCTCCTCTGCTGAGCAGGTTTCTTAGAGGCAGATGCCTGCCTGACACTCTCACCTGCCTGATCCTTGAGCAGTGAAACGTTATTAATTAATGACTTGTTTTCTGATAGTGACTTATCCCATGTATTTTGCACACCACAGAGATCTGGCAGGAATGGAATAACTATCATTTCAGAAGAGACCTGAGTGCCATCTGTTTTTCCTGGCACCAGCATTTCTTGGGAGGTTAGAAAGGTTGAGGACCAAATATTTTCTTGTCCACTTTTCTCTAAATCATTGTCAAAGGAAAAAATAAAGGTAAGTTTTGAAACACTCTGCCTCCTCCTCTCTCTCTGAAGAGTACACACACAGAGGTTACATGTACTTTCCACAACATGATCTTATGTATTTTTTCCTGTTGTCTGACAAAATCCATATGTTGCAGCCTCAGACCATCTGTCACTCTTGATTCTTTTGCACAAAAGTTTTTGATGCTTTTCTCTCATGATTGATTCCTTCCTGTAGTTTACCAGCGTGGGGAGGGGGGCATTTGACAGAAGGAATTTTCATACCTCACCACCCCAAGGTAATCTACATGCACAGTGACAAAAGATTGGGTGGATAAAGAGCTTTTAGTTCTCAAGCAGAGCACAGCTGCGTTTTGCTTGGTTTGCCAATGGGATGAGATTAAACAAGGTCAAGTGCAGGGATCTACACTATGGCCACAACAACCTCAAACAACACTACAGGCTGGAGACAGAGTGGCTGAGAGCAGCGAGGAAGAAAGGGACTTAGGGGTGCTGGTAGAGAGTAGCTGAAGATGAGGCAGCAGTGTGCCCAGGTGGCAAAGAGAGCCAATGGCATCCTGGCCTGGAATAGGAACAGTGTGGCCAGGAAGATAAGGAAGGTTATTCTGCCCCTGTGCTTAGCACTGCTCAGGCCACATCATGAGTACTGTGTCCAGTTCTGAGCTCCTCAATTCAAGAGAGATGTTAAGGTACTGGAATGTGTCCAGAGAAGGGCAAGAAAGCTGGTGAAGGGCCTGGAGCAGAGCCCTGTGAGGAGAGGCTGAGGGAGCTGGGGGTGTGCAGCCTGCAGAAGAGGAGGCTCAGGGCAGACCTCATTGCTGTCTGCAGCTCCCTGAAGGGAGGCTGTAGCCAGGTGGGGTTGGGCTCTTCTGCCAGGCAAGCAGCAACAGAACAAGGGGACACAGCCTCAAGTTGTGCCAGGGGAGGTCTAGGCTGGATGTTAGGAGGAAGTTGTTGGCAGAGAGAGTGATTGGCATTGGAATGGGCTGCCCAGGGAGGTGGTGGAGTGCCCATCCCTGGAGGTGTTGAAGCCAAGCCTGGCTGAGGCACTTAGTGCCATGGTCTGGTTGACTGGACAGGGCTGGGTGCTAGGTTGGACTGGATGATCTTGGAGGTCTCTTCCAACCTGGTTGATTCTATGATTCTACGAATTACTTACTGAGATTAATACCCTGATCAAGAAAAGTCACGATCAACATCTTCAAGGGCAGTTTTAACCCCCAAAGTGATCTTAGAGGCCTCTTCCAACCTGGCTGATTTTATGACTTTAAATATTATTACAAAACAAGAAAAAAATTGTGCCTAGAAAAGGTCTTGACTAACCACCACAAAGCCTAACCCCTAAACCAAAAGCTTTTTTTATTCCACTAGAGGCATTTTCAGGAGAGGAAATTAAAATCCTATCGTGCTCCAAATCCAAACTTTGTCCTAATGAGAGAGATTGATTGGCATTGGAATGGGCTGCTCAGGGAGGTGTTTAAGAAAAGCCTGGATGAAGCACTTAGTGCCATGGTCTAGTTGACTGGATAGGGCTGGGTGCTAGGTTGGACTGGATGATCTTGGAGGTCTCTTCCAACCTGGCCGATTCTATGATTCATTTGATTCTATTCTATTCTTTGCATTCCGTCTTGAGATGCGTTACAGAGAATTAGTGTGCAAAGGCAAGGTCTGGAAAGCAGCCTGCACCCTCACTGAAATAGAAGCCATGAGTATGGACAAAATGGATCAGATATTTCCATGCAGGCTTATCTCTAGTTTCCATAGGTACCAATTTTGCAAACCCAGGTAATGGAGAGCTTGATTGTAGCTCTCCAGAGCAATTGCCGCTAAGAGCAATTGACTGAACCCTGCTGTCTCCACATTCTCATATTTTGCTTTGATTTTCCACAGCTGCTCTGTAAAAAAAGAAGGTGTTTCAGTGTCAGGAACCTCTGAAAAGACAGGACTGTGTGCTGTGCTTGCCAATTCTGTCTGACAGCTCCTGCTCACAAGTCTTCAAATAAACAATGCTCCAGATCTGTAGCTCTCAACAACCTGCTCCACTCTCTTGTGCAAAAATTTAGTCCTTTGTTGGTTGGTTTGGGTTTGGTTTTTTTTTTTTTCCCTTTCCTCTTGACTGTTAAAAATAAAAATTATACCATGAAGAAATAATTCCATTATGTGTTCTGCTTCAATATTATTTAACACTGTTAGTCACATTAACTGATGGAACATTTGAAGGTAATCCAACTTTGGAGGCTTCTGTTTTTCTCCTCAGCCAGAGGTTTCTTACTATGTCTGAACTAAAAGGGATTTGGGGTAGAGAATCATAGAATCAGTCAGAGTTGGAAGGGACCATAAGGATCATCTAGTTCCAACTTCCCTGTCATGGGTAGGGACACCCTACCCTAGATCAGGCTGGCCACAGCCTCATCCAGCCTGGCCTTAAACACCTCCAGGCATGGGGTCTCAACCACTTCCTTGGGCAGCCCATTCCAGCCTCTCACCACTCCCATGCTGAACAACTTCCTCCTCACCTCCAGGCTGACTCTCCCCACCTCCAGCTTTGCTCCCCCAGTCCTGTCACTCCCTGACAGCCTCAAAAGTCCCTCCCCAGCTTTTTTGTAGGCCCCCTTCAAATACTGCAAGGCCACAAGAAGGTCACCTGGGAGCCTCCTCTTCTCCAGCCTGCACAGCCCCAACTCTTTCCATTAGTCCTCGTAGCAGAGCTGCTGCAGCCCTCTGAGCATCCTCATGGCCCTTCTCTGGACACGCTCCAGCATCTCCACATCCCTCTTGTAATAAGGACTCCAGAACTGGATGCAGTACCTCTGCATCCAATTTCTCTGGGAGGCTTCAGTATCTCTGGGATGAAAACACAGCCTCAGTAAAGTAAGAGCAATATTTTGCTCTGTGTTTCTCCTCTTTTAGGACATTGAAACAGTGCTGTGTTTATTTTCATATTTTGTTGCTGTCTACAACTACCTGAAGGGAGGCTGTAGCCAGCTGGGGTTGGCCTCTTCTCCCAGGCACCCAGCAACAGAATGAGAGGACACAGTCTCAAGTTGTGCCGGGGAAGGTTCAGGCTGGATGTTAGGAGGAAGTTGTTGGCAGAGAGAGTGATTGGCATTGGAATGGGCTGCCCAGGGAGGTGGTGGAGTCACCATCACCGGGGGTGTTCAAGCAAAGCCTGGATGAGGCACTTAGTGCCATGGTCTGGTTGATTGGCTAGGGCTGGGTGCTAGGTTGGACTGGATGATCTTGGAGGTCTCTTCCAACCTCATTGATTCTATGATTCCAAGCATTTCTAGACCATTTGTTCCATTACAACCATAATCCCACTATAAATATATATTTATGAGGACCTGGTAGCTTGCATCAGGCCAAGCAGCCAAGGAAGAGACTGATTTAGTAGATGCTTGAAAAAAAAGAAATCATAATGACTTTGTACTTGCTTCTCACCAGGGCTTGTTTTGTTGCCTAATCCATTTTCCGGTGCTTGCAGCATTTAATATGCACAACTTGCAGCGTTTGTAGAGCACAACAGGAACACTACGTCACAACCAATGCCTTGGATGGCTGCAATTTCTCTTTCATCATTAATTCAGCAATTACATTTTTCTCTCCACTTTTCCTAATAATAGATCTGCACAGTTTTTCTTTCAAGGTGAATTATGATCAAATGTTTGGCTTTGGTGTGCCTTTACCCTTGACTTTGGCTCTGTTGCTTAAATTGCACCAGAGGAGAATTAGGTTGGATATTAGGGAAAAAAAATTATTTGCTGCAACAGTGATCAGGCATTGGAACAGGCTGCCCAGGGAGGTGGTGGAGTCACCATCCCTGGAAGGGTTCAAAAAACCTAGGGACATGGTACTTGGGGACATGGTTTAGTGGTCATAGTAGTTGGGTTGCAGTCAGACTTGGTGATCTTAAAGGGTTACACAGATAGACTTGATGATCTCAAAGGGCTGCAGTTGGTCTTGATCTTAAAAGGGCTATAGTTGGACTTGATGATCTTAAAGGGCTATGGTTGGATTTGATCATAAAAGGTTAAAGCTGGACTTGATCTTAAAGGGCTGCATTGGGACTTGATGATCTTAAAGGGCTACAGCTGGACTCCATCATAAAAGGTTACAGCCGGACTTGATCATAAAGGGCTGCAGTTGGACTTGAGGATCTTAAAGGGCTGCAGTTGAACTTGATAATAAAAGGTTACAGTTGGACTTGATCATAAAAGGTTACAGTTGGACTTGATCATAAAAGGTTACAGTTGGACTTGGTCATAAAAGATTACAGTTGGACTTAGTCATCTGAAAGGGTTACATAGTTGGACCTGATGATCTTAAAGGGTTACAGTTGGACTTGATGACATTAAAGGTCTTTTCCAGCCCTAATGATTCTATGGTTGCCATGACCTGCACTAGGGACTAATGGTTCATGACAATACCTCACCAAGGTCTTGAAGGCCACTGAAAAGAGAAAGTCTATGAGAAACAAAGACAGTCTTGAGACCACTGAAAAGAGAAAAGCTGTGAGACATGAATACAAGGACAGACTTCAGAAACAAGGGATGTAGGTAAGAAGCTTTAAGCCTTTTGTTCCTTTTTCAGACACAATACCCTCCAAAAAGTGACTCTTCAGAATTTACTCTGTGCTGCAGACCCATTTTCATAGGAGCTGAGCAATCTTTAATGGTGTCAGTGAAAGTTGTAGCTTTCAACTTGTAAATAAAGACAGAAGTTAATAATCCTTACCTTACCATGATGGTATATTAAAGGCTCTGAAGAGTTAAAGAACTAGCCTAGATCTTGTGGATGTTCTTTTGTGAGGAGACAGAGAAGCTTCCCCTTAGATTTAGTGTCTGCTCATACCAGAGATGATCTGTGTTTTGTTGGACAAGCCACTTAGAAGAAATTTCATGGGCTATTAGGCATGTTAAGATGCTGATAAGTGCCTAATGGGGTTTTCTGAACAAATCCAAGTCAGACAAAAATATATCCTGTCATGGTCTAATTTCCTTTTTTTTTTTTCCACCTAATGTAGGAAGGGAAAAAATACACAGAGGGTAGAAGGACCATGTGTGCTTCTGCCACACTCCATACTGATAGCTGGGAAATGTTCTGTGCATTGCTCTTAAGTCAGCCCTAGGTATCAGCTGAGTCTTGGTATCTGTTTTCATAGAATCAACGAGGTTGGAAGAGACCTCCAAGATCATCCAGTCCAACCTAGCACCCAGCCCTAGTCAATCAACCAGACCATGGCACTAAGTGCCTCATCCAGGCTTTGCTTCAACACCCCCAGTGATGGTGACTCCATCACCTCCCTGGGCAGCCCATTCCAATGCCAATCACTCTCTNAAGAGTAACCTCCCTTATCAATAACTTCCCTCCTTTTGCAGCGACTTTGAACTGGCTTTTGCAAGCAGTAACAGTGATGAAATTATAGCTTTTAACCAAATAAATCCAATTGTGATGTATCTGTTCCTCGTGCCAGCTTCAGTCTCTGCAGAAAGAAGACAAATCCTTGACTTTGAAAGATGATCTCCAAAAATTAATTTGTTCTGTCCTTAAATCATTCATTTTGACCTTCTAGCTCTGATTTCTGGCAATAAAGAACGTGTAATATAAACACAGCAGAAGCTTTGCCAGCCACAGAAGAACTACCACGTGACTAATTAAGGAACACTAAAGATGATGTTAGCAGCCCTTCAAAAATTACAGTCCATTAATTTCAGTTTTACAGTAGAACCACATATTTCCACATTAATAATGAATGAAATCCTCATAATTAACATTATTTCAGTAGGGGAGAATTTATGATATACCATGCATGATTATATGTCTGATTAGTTCTGTGTGACATTAACAATCCAGGGGATAATTTATGATTCCCCCTATCAAAAGCAAAAACCAAGCCAGCCTATGCTGCCAATTGCTGAAAGTAAACTCAGGAGCTGAATGGGAAACAAGCTGAATTATTTATCAGGAATAATGAAAGCAGGAATGCAGGTTTGAACTCCTTCTGTGCTAGCAGTACAGCAGTGGTGGAAGGAGGATCTGTTTGCTCCCTTTTAAGGGACAAAATGGAAAACTGCCCTCTTAGTTCTTCTTTAAAACCAATCTCCTCTGTTCCTAGAATCTTTTTAATGTTTGGAGAAGAGGAGGCTCAGGGCAGACCTCATTGCTGTCTACAACTNCTGGTTGATTCTATGAACAGGTCTTGATTAACTACTTGTTTAAAGAAACCCTTAAAGCCCAGATTCACATTGGCATCAGTTGTGGAATGAATCACTTCTGAACTGGGCAACAAAGCTGGAGAAGGGTCTCTTCCAACCTGGTTGATTCTATGATCTACATTGTGTTCTACACAACCTACAAAACTCCAGGTCTTCATTCTGATACTACAACACAATCATGATAAAAATCATGCAGAGATGTTGAGGTTTTGCTCATTGCTGTCCTAAAGCCCAAGGTCACTCATGATGAAAACAGATTAGAAATTATTGTTAAGGATACCCTAAAATGTCCTCCCAGAGGAAGGAGATAGAAGCACAACCAGAATTTTTCTTTAGGATGAGATCATAGAATGATTAGGGTCAGAAGGGATCTCTAAAGGTCATCTAGTCCAACCTTCCCTGCAAGGACAACCTCAACTAGCTCAGGTTGCCCCAAGGCCTGTTGAACTTCACCTTATATATATTCAGGGATGGGGCCTCAACCATCTCCTTGGGCAACTCTTTCCAGGGCTCATGAGGTTCCCCTTTGCCCAGCTCTCCAGTGCCCTTTGTGCTAGTTTGAGCCTAGCTGGGATATTTTGGTGAGAAGAATTAGATGATAGGCTGTGAAAAGCAACCAATGGTGATGGCTGCTGCACTCATAGGCTTGCTGAGATGGATAAAAACAAGAACATAAATATAGATAGCAGAGTTGCTTTTTGGCTTTGGACTGCACTTCTCTCTCTCTAACCTGCCATCTGTGTGACTAATCTGTCTGCTCCCTAACCCCACTGGGCAATTCTCCAAACTCACCTTGAACATAAGGCAAAATCTGAAGTAAGTTAGAGGGGTGGAAGGGAGGTGGAAGGGTTGTTGAGAGCCCCTCCTGGGGACTCTGTTTTCTGGGAGGGCTGTTGTGTTTCTGTATTACCTTTTAAACTTGTCTCTAGCTGTATAGATTGTAAATACCTGCTTGTATCCTGTGCTAAGCTGTGAATACAAAGCTTCATTCTAATTCCCAGCTCAGCTGAGTCTAGTCTGGATGATTTTCTTAAGTGTGAGGGGCAGGTAACACCCAAACCATCACACCCTTAAATCTTTAGATTCAGCCAATGACAGCAGAACAGAAAAAAAACTTCCCATACTTCTCAATTTCCTCCCTGTATCAAGAAGTTTTGGACTTGATGATCTCAAAGATCTTTTCCAGCCTGAAAATTCTGTTTCAGGGAGGAGAAAAAAAAAAAAAATCTCAGAGCTCACAGATATTGGCAAAGTAGAGAAGAATAGAAGAAAACTGGGGGAAAATAATAATAACAATGAAAAAAATCAGTTGCTGTGGAGTCTGTGCTTCAAGTAACACTAATTACATAATGGTTCTACCAAACCAGCAAAGCATCTATGAGATCTGAAACTGCAAACTCAGGAGAAAGGGAGGAAAAAGAAGAAAGATTTTAACCTGAAAGTGTACACATTTCTTCATTCTCAAGTCAGCAGGAAGAACAAGAGCTAATTTATGTTTACAATCGCTCAGTTTGATTAAAAAGTCATCCTTCAGTAACTCTGAAGATGCATTTCCTGAACATCCTCCTTTCCATTCAATTAATTCCAAATGATATTTGCCCAGAAAATGTAGAGCATGTTTAAAGGCAATAGAGATAATGCTAAAGCAAGCAATCCCTGCTTAAATCTTGCCCTCACTTCTGTCAGCATTCTTGCAAGAACACTGCACCTTGGCTTCCTCATTAATATTGTTCTGCATTAGCCCAGTGTGAAAACTAAGCTGAGTGTTGGGTGGTGGAAAGCATCAGGCAAATGTAAAGCGTTTCATGTGAGGCAGGTTTCAAATGACCTTCTTGGGCTTGCTTGCCAGGAAAGCAGTGATTGGAAGGGACCACAAGGATCATCCAGTT
>WAAF01002289.1:19438-32523 GCA_013400475.1 Tricholaema leucomelas
TTGGACTTGATGATCTGTGAGGTCTCTTCCAACCTTGGTGATACTGTGAGACTGTGATCTTCATGGCCCTCCCTTGGACTCTCTCCAGCAGATTCCTGTTCCTTCTGAACTGGGGAGCCCAGAACTGAAAGCAATATTCCAGGTGAGGACTCACCAGGGCAGAGTAGAGGGGGAGGAGAACCTTTCTGGATCTGCTGGACATGCTCCTCTTAATGCACCCCAGGATCCCATTGCCATTCTTGGCCTCCAGGGCACATTGCAGTGCCATTCAGAACTTGTCTACCAGAACTCCCAAGTCTTTCTCCATGGAGCTGATTTCCAGCAGATCACCTCCCAGACTGTACTGGTGCAGCTTATTGTTCCTTCTTTGATGAACCTCATTCATTTGCTCTTTGCCCTGCTCTCAGTCTGTCCAAGAATGTCTTGAATGTTTCCAGAGGAGGAGACTCCATAACCTCTCTGGCAAACCCGTTCCAGTGCTCCATCATCCTCATACTGAAGTGATGCCATTGGCTTTCCTGGCCACAAGGACACATTGCTGTGCCATGGATAACTAACTTACTGTCCACCAGGGCTCCACAGCCCTTCATCGAGCTGCTTTGCAGCAGGTCAACCCCTACTCCGTACTGGTGGGTGCTGTTGTACTCCTCACCTGCAAGACTGTATGGAAGAATTATTTTACTATTACTAGTACAGAGCATCCACACAACAGAATCTCTGACTTCTTTCAAGGATATTTTGAACCCTGATGTTAAAAAGGAAAAAAGAAAGCAGCTACACAAGCAGCTACACCCTCATTCTTTTCATTTGTGTCATTCCTTGTGCCCTCTCACTGTTTTTTTTCTCCATGAAGTCTCTCTTGCTATCACAGAGTGGTTTGGGTCAGAAGGGATTCTAAAGATCATCTAGTTCAACTCCTCTGCCTTAAGCAGGGACACCTCTCAGTAGACCACCCTCATTCTTTTCATTTGTGTCATTCTTTGTGCTCTCTCACTCTCTTTTTTCACCATGAAGTCTCTCTTGCTATCACAGAGTGATTTGGGTCAGAAGGGATCCTAAAGGTCATTTAGTTCAATTCCTCTGCCATAAGCAGGGACACCTCTCATTAGGCCACCCTCATTCTTTTCATTTGTGTCATTCTTTGTGCCCTCTCACTCTCTTTTTTTCTCCATGAAGTCTCTCTTGCTATCACAGAATCATTAAGTGGTTTGGGTTGGAAGGGATCCTAAAGATCATCTAGTTCAACTCCCCTGCCTTAAGCAGGGGCACCTCTCAGTAGACCACCCTCATTCTTTTCATTTGTGTCATTCTTTGTGCCCTCTCACTCTCTTTTTTCTCCATGAAGTCTCTCTTGCTATCACAGAGTGGTTTAGATCAGAAGGGATCCTAAAGATCATCTAGTTCAACTCCTCTGCCATAAGCAGGGACACCTCTCATTAGGCCACCCTCATTCTTTTCATTTGTGTCATTCTTTGTGCCCTGTCACTGTTTTTTTTCTCCATGAAGTCTCCCTTGCTATCACAGAATCATTAAGTGGTTTGTGTCAGAAGGGATCCTAAAGATCATCTAGTTCAACTCCTCTGCCATAAGCAGGGACACCTCTCATTAGGCCACCCTCATTCTTTTCATTTGTGTCATTCTTTGTGCCCTCTCACTCTCTTTTTTTCTCCATGAAGTCTCTCTTGCTATCATAGAATCATTAAGTGGTTTGGGTCAGAAGGGATCCTAAAGATCATCTAGTTCAACTCCCCTGCCATAAGCAAGGACACCTCTCAGTAGACCACCCTCATTCTTTTCATTTGTGTCATTCTTTGTGCCCTCTCACTCTCTTTTTTTCTCCATGAAGTCTCTCTTGCTATCACAGAATGGTTTGGGTTGGAAGGGATCTTAGAGGTCATCTAGTTCAACTCCCCTGCCTTCAGCAAGGACAACTTTCACTAGACCAGGCTGATTAAGGCTCTATCCCACCTGGCCTTGAACACCTCCAGGGAAGGGCCATCCACAACCTCCCTGTTCCAGTGTCTCACCACCCTCACTGTCAACAAGTTCTTTTCAAATATCCAATCTAAATCTCCCTTCCTCAGTCTTCCCAATGGATTTTATGAAACTGCTGTAGAAGGTAAGATATGGAATTCAGTATCATCTGGATAAGAATTTCCCTTCTCCTCCAATTCTGGGACCAATATTTTCCCAAGACAATATAAAATAACAAAGATCTTCAACTGGCAGTCTGGCAATAGCTCAAAATCTGGGAAGGGAAGGCAGAGGATCCTTTGGGGAAGCTGATGGAAATGTCAAGGATACAGAAGGAAACAGATAACATCTCCATTGCTGGAACACGCTCACCAGCTGAGGTTAATTCTGCTGCAGGTAGAAATGATTGCCTAGATGCTGCACATCATACAGAAAATGGATGTGGCCACTCTGGCATCTCACTCTCACTGCTTTCAAAATACCATGGCAGCTTTATCACAACCCTGTCCATGACTTTGACACCAGTGCTAAATAGGCTGCCCCAAAACATGAAATCAATAAGCTGGAAGGAGAACCAATCCTTCAAACCAAGCCTGGCTGTCGCAGTCACTCCTGTGTGACCACTTCCTTGTAGCTACAGCTGCCAACGATCCATGCAGGAAAAGTCTTTGTCAGAAACACAGAAGTTCTGCATGAATCCAGAGGCCAGAGCAGAGTCAATTATTTGCCTTTCAGCTGCATGCTTCAGGCTTTGGAAGGTGGAGAACTGAAAGTAGCGGTGGGGGCTGCTCTGAGCATCAAACACACCTTCACTTTTACAGGGTGCTTGGAGGGCTGCAGCAAGAGCAATGTGGGCAGCAGGGCAAGGGAGGGGATTCTGCCCCTTTACTCTGCTCTCCTCAGACCCCACCTGGAGTACTGTGTGCAGTTCTGGAGCCCCCAATACAAGAAGGACATGGAACTGCTGGAGCCAGTCCAGAGGAGAGCCACGAAGATGCTCAGAGGGCTGCAGCAGTTCTGCTGTGAGGACAGGCTGAGAGAGTTGTGGCTCTGCAGCCTGGAGAAGAGAAGGCTTCGAGGAGACCTTAGAGTGGCTCAGCAGTATCTGAAGGGAGCCTACAGGAAGGCTGGGGAGGGACTATTGACAAGGTCTGGGAATGTCAGGACGAGGGGGAATGGGTTTAAGCTGGAGGAGGTGAGATTTAGACTGGATGTTAGGAGGAAGTTCTTTACAGTGAGGGTGGTGAGACACTGGCACAGGTTGCCCAGGGAGGTTGTGGATGCTTCCTCCCTGGAGGTGTTTAAGGCCAGGCTGGATGAGGCCTTGAGCAGCCTGCTCTAGTGGGAGGCGTCCCTGCCTATGGCAGGGGGTTGGAGCTGGATGATCCTTGAGGTCCCTTCCAACCTAAACCATTCTGTGATTCTACGACTAAAGTGCTGTTTAAATGTCAAATGCAATTGCATCTAAATATTTGGGGAGCCTCATGCTACTGAAGCTATTTTTGTTTTCCAGGAAGGTTGCAGAATCAAGGCTTTCATTATCTGGAGCCACTTAAGATTCCAAGTTCCTTTTGCTAAAGAGGGAATGATGGCTTTGGTGTCTGGGCTAAGCTCCAAATGAGTAATTACATTCTGCAAGCCTACATTCCTCTTCAAGTTTTATATTAGATAAAGTTCTTTTCACTTAGCAATGTTTCTTTTTAAGGGCTGACATCTTCCAAGCCAGAGGCAGCTGCATTTCACTGATGGGTGAAATAATTCCTCTGTAAACATAATTTGAATAAATCAAATGCTTTGTGGTTTTCAAAGTGCAATGCCCATTCCAGTTCGTGGCTTTCACTTGTTGTATGAATGGAATAAAAACCTGTAGTGAAAAAAAGAACCCCCCAAAACTCAACCAAACCAAAACCAAACCCACAAAACAAAGCATCAGAACCAAAACTAAATCCATGAAATGGTTGATCTAAGCACAAGCAATGGAGGGTGAGGGGGAAATGCTTTGGGCCACTCATGTTTGCTTCCAAGTGTTATGATCATAAACAGCCCTTAATGAAATGGCATTTAAACCGAGCATGATGCATGAGAGAATAAAGCAGCTCTTCATCTGCTTAAAATCCCATTAGCCAACCTCCAAATAAGATGAACTGGAATTAATAAATCTATGAACTTCCTGGAGATCCATTTTTAGAAGGCTCCAGCTGAATATGTAATTAATTGAGGTGAGTTCTTGCTTTTGTTCGGGAGTGTAAACTCAGCGGCACAGATTGGATGTGCTTTACTTACTAATGATTCTCAGTGCGTCAGAGCTGAGAGGTGGCAAGGCAGAGGAGAGGGAATGAATAAGGAAAAGGCAACAGGGATGTTGTCAGGCTTTGCTGAGGTGTCTGCAAATCCTGAACTCTAGAATCCAGTTCTGTTCACTGTGTGTACTTCAGAGAGCTGCTGCTGGCAATCCGTGGGATGTCGCTCAGTACCACGTTGCTGTGTCCAGTTGCTAGTTCAGATGAGTAGGTTCAGCCCAAGATACAGTGAACAGAACAGAACAGTATAGAATAGAACAGGAATGGAATGGAATAGAATAGAATAGAATGGAATAGAATAGAATAGAATAGAATAGGATAGGAATAGAATAGAATCAACCACGTTGGAAGAGACCTCCAACATCACCCAGTCCAACCTACCACCCAGCCCTATCCAGTCAACCAGACCATGGCACTAAGTGCCTCATCCAGACTTTGCTTCAACACTTCCAGGGACAGCAACTCCACCACCTCCCTGGGCAGCCCATTCCAATGCCAATCACTCTCTCTGCCAACAACTTCCTCCTAACATCCAGCCTAGACCTGCCCTAGAACAACTTCAGACTATGTCCCCTTGTCCTGTTGCTGGTTGCTTGGCAGAAGAGCCCAACCCCACCTGGCTACAGCCTCCCTTCAGGTAGTTGTAGACAGCAATGAGGTCTGCCCTGAGCCTTCTCTTCTGCAGGCTGCACACCCCCAGCTCCCTCAGCTTCTCCTCATAGGGCTGTGCTCCAGGCCTCTTACCAGTTTCATTGTCCCCTCCAACCTCCATCATTCTGCAATTCTATTTGGTTCTGTGATGTCCCAAGAGTAGGATAAAAAACCCCAAATCAACCAACCAAACAAATACAGAAAAAATAATAATATGTCAAACTTGGGCTAAGAGAATTTCTTTCTCCTGCCTGCAGCAGGGTGATGAGTGTGGTCTTGCTTTTTCCTGCTCACCTCTGGTGTGCTGGCACTGCAGTCATCCCTGTTCAACCTCCACTCAGGTCAGGAGCCCATTGCTTTTTTGGGACAATATCCACACGACTCTGCTCACTAACACTGCTCTGTGATGCTGTTTTGCTGAAGGACATCAGTTGCTTGGACTGAAATGTTGGATGTTAAGCAGCATAAATCACAAACAATGTTACTACTGCACAGTAGTTCGTTCCTGGATAAACACACTGCACAGCTGACTTGCTGGAGGGCAGGGATGCCATCCAGAGGGACCTGGACAGGCTGCAGAGGTGAGCCCAGGCCAACCTCATGACGTTTAACAAGGCCAAGTGTAAGGTTCTGCACCTGGGTCGGTGCAATCCCAGGCACAGCTCCAGGCTGGGTGGGGAATGGCTGAGAGCAGCCCTGAGGAGAAGGACCTGGGGGTCTGGGGTGACAAAAAGCTCAACATGAGCCTGCAGTGTGCACATGCAGCCCAGACAGCAACCTTGTGCTGGGCTGCAGCAAGAGCAGTGTGGGCAGCAGGGCAAGGGAGGGGATTCTGCCCCTTTACTCTGCTCTCCTCAGACCCCACCTGGAGTACTGTGTGCAGTTCTGGAGCCCCCAGCACAAGAAGGACATGGAACTGCTGGAGCCAGTGCAGAGGAGAGCCACGAAGATGATCAGAGGGCTGCAGCAGCTCTGCTCTGAGGACAGGCTGAGAGAGTTGGGGCTCTGCAGCCTGGAGAGGAGAAGAGGGTGGTGAGACACTGGCACAGGTTGCCCAGGGAGGTTGTGGCTGCTTCCT
Source organism: Tricholaema leucomelas (assembly GCA_013400475.1). NCBI lineage: Eukaryota > Metazoa > Chordata > Aves > Piciformes > Lybiidae > Tricholaema lacrymosa > Tricholaema leucomelas. The sequence goes on from WAAF01002289.1 coordinate 25,442, forward strand.
CCCTGGAGGTGTTTAAGGCCAGGCTGGATGAGGCCTTGAGCAGCCTGCTCTAGTGGGAGGTGTCCCTGCCTATGGCAGGGGGTTGGAGCTGGATGATCCTTGAGGTCCCTTCCAACCTAAACCATTCTATGATTCTATGAAACCTTATAACAAGGTACTATAGAATCACAGAATCAACCAGGTTGGAAGACACCTCCAGGATCATCCAGTCCAACCTAGCACCCAGCCCTATCCAGTCAACCAGATCATGGCACCTCCAGGGGGGGTGACTCCACCACCTCCCTGGGCAGCCCATCCCAATGCCAATCACTCTCTCTGCCAACAACTTCCTCCTGACATCCAGCCTAGACCTCCCCTGGCACACCTTGAGACTGTGTCCCCTTGTTCTGTTGCTGCTTGCCTGGCAGAAGAGACCAACTTCTTTCTTCTAGCTTAAAGGATTTTACATCATTTAGTGTAATTACAGTGTCTTCTTAAGTCAGTTCTGAACTGAAGGACATCCTGGATGGGGAGAAGTGAGTGGTAGTTTCCAAGCTACCTTTGTGAAACCAGGAGTTTGTGTGCTTCAGAGCATTTTATAGTAACAGACATAGTTTAATGGGCTGTCCTATCCAAAATGTATGACTTAGTGCCATGGGGAGAAGCAGATTAGGGCATGGGACCCCTCTTCCCACTTCCCACATTGCATCACCTGGCACACATCCCTTCCCCAGCTGCAGGAAAACCTCACCTGATTCTCATAGGATCACAGCAGGGGGGAGGTTTGAAGGGAACTCTGGAGATCATCTTTAATCCATCTCTCCTGTCAGAGCAGGTTCACTTCAGTGAGCATCTTCTGACACGTGGATTATTTTGGGGGGGTGTATTGGGGGGCACAGTGGTTCCTGCTCTTTTCCAAACTATAGGAAAATAGCCACGTTTTTAACTGCAAACATTTCTCCTTCAGCTGTTGGCATAGCCTGAATAAATTTGTCATTCTTCTTCTTGTTTTATTATTATTGGTGGTGGTATTATTATTATTAATAATAATAATAATTCATATTTTTATTGTTATTGTTTCTGTTGTTGCTATTATTGATATTGTTATTGCTGTTTTCTTTTTATTTCTTTTTATTTCTCTCTCTTTCTCTTTCTCTCTTTTTCTCTCTTTCTTCCTATACCTCTTTTTGCTCTTTCTTCCTTTCTCTCTTTCTTCCTTCCTTCCTCCCTCCCTTCTTTCCTCCCTTCCTTCCTTCCTCCCTCCCTTCCTTCCTTCCTCCCTCCCTTCCTTCCTCCCTTCCTTCCTCCCCTCCTTCCTTCCTTCCTTCCCGCCCGCCCCCCCCGCCTNTTCCTTCCTTCCTTCCTTCCTTCCTTCCTTCCTTCCTCCCTCCCTCCCTTCCTTCCTTCCTCCCTTCCTTCCTTCCTCTCTTCCTTCCTTCCTTCCTTTATAGGGCCACAAAGATGATCAGAGAGCTGAAGCACCATTCCTTTGAAGACAGGCTGGGAGAGTTGGGGTTGTTGAGAAGAGAAGACTCTGGGGAGACCTTATAGCAGCATCTCAGTGTCTGCAAGGAACTTACAGGACGGCTGGGGAGGGGCTGCTTGGAAGGCATTGTGATGATAGGATGAGGGGCAATGGTTTGAAAATAGAGGAAGTTAGATTTAGGAGACAAGGAGATAGCTCTTTAGTGTGAGGGTGGTGGAACACTGGGACAAGTTACCCAGTGATGTGTTGAAGGCTAATTCCAGAAGACATTCATGTCAAACTTGATGGGCCCTGAGCAAGTTGATGTAGTTAAAGACATCTCTGCTCAGTGCAGGGGGGCTGGACAAGATGACCTTCAAGAGTCCCTTCCAACCTGCTGCATTTTGTGATTCTATGATTATAACTAACTAGAGTGAGTCTGGAGCAAGGATTCAAATTCCCCTCCCAGTCCTGGTGTGGATTTGCAATATAACCTTAGGCAAGGTCAAGTTCAGCTTTTCTGTACCTCAGCTTCCCCAGTGTGCAGGATAGTAACAATAATTCTTCCTCCACAAGAAGACCTTAGAGCTTAATTAACATCCATAAAGCACCTTGATATCCTTAGATAAAAGGTTCTGTAAAAGGGCAAACATAATTACTGTTATTACAGTGGTACAGCTATAAAATATTCATGGTGCAATGGCAAAGTCCACTGAACACTCAGAAGCTTGTAAGATCAATTGCTGTGCACGAATGCACAAGCACATTAACAGGTGGTACCAGATGCAAAGCAATTTCCTTCCAGCTACTAGGGTCCTGCCCTGCAGAGGGTCAGGAGGTCCAGTTTCCCACTGAACTCGATGAGAGGCACTTGCAAACATCAGGGGATGTGTTTTCACAGACCTTGCAGGATCAGAACCTTAAAAATGAAGTAGAAATGCTCCTCATGGATTTTAAAAGCTTGAGAGGTTTTATTCTCCTACTGATCAGAAACATTCCAGAAAACTTTCCTGGTGTGTTGAATCATAGAACCACTGAATTGTTTCAGTTGGAAAAGACCTCTCAGATCATTGAGTCTAACCTTCAATCTGACACCACCATCGCCATTAAACCATGTCCCCAAGTGTTGTGTCCACATGTTTCTTGAACACCTCCAGGGATAGTGACTCTACCACCTCCCTGGGCAGTCCCTTCCAAGCCCTGACAACTTCTGCAGCAAAGAAATTGTTCCTCATCTCCAACCTAAACCTCTCCTGGTGCAACATGAGGCCATTTCTTCTCACTCTATCTCCTGATACTAGGGTGAAGAGACCAAACCTCCACCTCATTACAACTTCCTTTCAGGGAGTTGAAGAGAGCAATGAGGTCTCCCCTCAGCCTTCTCTTAGAGTCATAGAATCATAGAATCAACCAGGTCGGAAGAGACCTCCAGGATCATTCAGTCCAATCCAGTCATCTAGACCATGGCACTAAGTGCCTCATCCAGGCTTTGCTTCAACACCTCCAGGCACGGTGACTCCACCACCTCCCTGGGCAGCCCATTCCAATGCCAATCACTCTCTCTGACAACAACTTCCTCCTAACATCCAGCCTAGACCTCCCCTGACACAACTTGAGACTGTGTCCCCTTNCCATTGGCTCTGCTGCCCACCTGGTCACACTGCTGCCTCATCTTCAGCTACTATCTACCAGTACCCCCAGGTCCCTTTCTTCCTGGCTGCTCTCCAGCCACTCTGTCCCCAGCCTGTAGCACTGCTTGGGGTTGTTGGAGTGAGTTACCCAAGACTGAACCCAATATTCAAGGTGTGGCCCCCCCAGTGCTGAGTACAAGGTGACAATCCCTTCCCTGATCCTGCTGGCCATGATATTCCTGATCCAGTCCAGGATGCTCTTAGCACCCAGCACCATAGCATGAGGAACTGGATCCACAAGTGCTATAAATCACAGCAGCATTTCTAAGGTCAGAGCAGCTGTACTGATTTACGGCTGTGAAGTTCTTACAGAACACAAAAGCTTTCTGGAGGGATTATTTTTAAAGACACAAGTGAGAACTATTTCCAGCACATGAAACTCACTCTGAATTCATAAACCAAACCAAAAAAATCAAGTCAAATAAAGAACTCCTTTTTGAGACTCCATCACTGCATATCTAAGCAGGCATGGTAAAGCTTAGTCTTATCACTGTAATACATATACAAAACTAATTCCTTAGGATGTAGAACAGCAACTGGATCTATTGTGGATTTGAATTATTACTACTCCTCCCTTTCTTGGATTTGTTGTTACCTAGAGGCTCACAGAATCATAGAATCAACCAGGTTGGAAGAGACCTCCAACATCACCCAGTCCAACCTAGCACCCAGCCCTAGCCAATCAACCAGACCATGGCACTAAGTGCCCCAGCCAGGCTTTGCTTGAACACTTTCAGGGATGGTGACTCCACCACCTCCCTGGGCAGCCCATTCCAATGCCAATCACTCTCTCTGCCAACAACTTCCTCCTAACATCCAGCCTAGACCTCCCCTGGCACAACTTGAGACTGTGTCCCCTTGTTCTATTGCTGCTTGCCTGGCAGAAGAGCCCAACCCCACCTGGCTACAACCTTACTTCAGGTAGTTGTAGACAGCAATGAGGTCTGCCCTGAGCCTCCTCTTCTACAGGCTGCGCACCCCCAGCTCCCTCAGCCTCTCCTCACAGCAGCTGGTTGGTTTGGAAGCAAGTTCTCACTAATGACTTTCTGACCAATTACAAGTCATACTTAATAACTGACAGTGCTGGTATGCAGTGCAGGTACTTAAGGACTTCTAGCTCAAGGACAGCACTAAAAGTCATACAAAGTCTAATGACTGCTGGCACACTGGCTGGCTGCATTTTCTCAGAGGTGAAGCCTTGATACTCTTCATTGCACTGTCTCACATCCCACCCTGTGACAGTTTGGGAGTCACCTGCCCCACCACCACCACTCTTATGAAATCACCCAGACTAGACTCAGCCAGCTGGAAGTTAAGGAGTGAAGCTTTATATTCACAGGTTAGCACAAGATACAAGCAGGTATTTACAATACAGACAACTAGAGACAGAAATAGACAAGTTAAAAGGTAATACAGAAACACAACAGCCCTCCCGAAAACTGAGTCCCCAGGAGGGGCTCCCAACCACCCTTCCACATTCTTGCCACCCCTCTACCTTATCCCAGAGTTTGCCTTGTGTGCAAGGTGAGTTTGGAGGGTCAGCAAGGGGGCATAGAAAGCATAAGGATTAGTTGTAGAGAAGAAGCTCAAAGACAAAGCATAGACATGAGCTATGACAGAGACACACTGTGTCTTATCTATGATTTTTGTTCTTGTTCTTATCCATCTCAGCAAGCCTGTGAGTGCAGTAGGCATCACCATTGTTTCCTTTCCACAGCCTATCATTTATTTTCTCTCACTAAAATGTTCCAGTTTGCCTCAAACTAGCACACACCCCTTTCTCCCACCTCACCTGAGCTCATGTCATAGGATCATAGAATCACAGAATCATAGAATCATAATATCATAGTATCAGAGTATCATAGAATCACAGTATCATAGTATCACAGAAACACAGAATCAGAGTATCATAGAATCACAGAAACACAGAATCAGAGTATCATATTGCCATAGAATCACAGAATCACAGAATCATAGAATTATAGAACCACAATATCATGGAATCATAGTATCATAGAATCACAGCATCATAGAATCATAGAATTTAGAATCATAGTGTCACTGAGTTACAGATCCAGAGAATCATAGAATCACAGCTTCATAGAATCATAGAATTACAGAATTACAGCACCATAGTATCACAGAATCATAGAATCACAGCATCATAGAATCACAGCATCATAGTATCACAGAATCACACAATCACAGCATCATAGAATCATAGAGTTGCAGAATTACAGCACCATAGTATCACAGAATCATAGAATCACAGCATCATAGAATCACAGCATCATAGTATCACAGAATCACACAATCACAGCATCATAGAATCATAGAGTTGCAGAATTACAGCACCATAGTATCACAGAATCACAGCATCATAGAATCACAGCATCATAGAATCATAGAATTACAGAATCACAGCATCATAGTATCATAGAATCATAGAATAAGAGCATCATAGAATCACATAATCATAGAGTCACAGCATCACAGAATCATAGTATCACAGAACAATAGAATCACAGAATCACAGCATCATAGAATCACAGTATCATAGAATCACAGTATCATAGAATCATAGAATCATAGTATAACAGAATCATAGATACATAGAATCACAGCATCACAGAATCATAGAATCACAGAATCACAGCATCATAGAATCACAATATCATAGAATCATAGAATCGTAGTATAACAGAATCATAGATACATAGAATCACAGCATCACAGAATCATAGAATTACAGAATCACAGCATCATACAATCATAGAATTACAGAATCACAGCATCACAGTATCATAGTATCATAGAATCATAGAATCACAGCATCATAGAATCACAGAATCATAGAGTCACAGCATCATAGAATCATAGTATCACAGAACAATAGAATCACAGCATCATAGGATCACAGAATTACAGAACCATAGAACCATAGAATCTAGAATCATAGACTCACAGCATCACAGCATCATAGAATCATAGCATCATAGAATCATGGAATCTAGAATCATAGAATCACAAATCATAGAATCCCAGCATCATAGTATCACTGAATCATAGAATCATAGACTCATAGTATCACAGAATCATAGAATCACAGCATCATAGGATCATAGTATCACAGCATCATAGTATCATAGAATCATGGAATCTAGAATCATAGACTCTAGAATCATAGAATCATAGAATCTAGAATCATAGAATCACAGTATCATAGCATCACAGAATCACAGAAACACAGAATCATAGTATCATAGAATCACAGAATCATAGAATCACAGTATCATAGAATCAGAGCATCATAGAATCAGAGCATCATAGAATCATAGAATCTAGAATCATAGTATCACACAATTACAGAACCATAGAATCATGGTATCATAGAATCTAGACTGATAGAATCACAGTATCAAAGCATCATAGAATCATAGCATCATAGAATCATGGAATCTAGAATCATAGAATCATGAATCATATAATCACAGCATCATAGTATCACAGAATCATAGAATCACAAAATTTATGTGCAGGGTTCTGCACTTTGGCCACAACAACCCCAAGCAATGCTACAGGCTGGGGACAGAGTGGCTAGAGAGCGGCCAGGCAGAGAGGGACCCAAAGGTGCTGGTGGATAGTAGGCTGAAGATGAGCCAGCAGTGTGCCCAGGTGGGCAAGAAAGTCAATGGCATCCTGGCCTGCATCAGGAACAGTGTGGCCAGTAGGAGGAAGGAGATTATTCTTCCCCTGTACTCAACACTGGTCAGGCCACACCTTGAGTGCTGTGTCCAGTTCTGGGCTCCTCAATTCAAGAGAGATGTTGAGGTGCTAGAAGGTGTCCAGAGAAGGGCAACAAAGCTGGTGAGGGGCCTGGAACACAAACCCTATGAGGAGAGGCTGAGGGAGCTGGGGTTGTTTAGCCTGGAGAAGAGGAGGCTCAG
>WAAF01002289.1:60364-77864 GCA_013400475.1 Tricholaema leucomelas
ACCACAGAGCTCAAGGCTAGACCATGGCACCAAGTGCCACGTCCAATCCTGCCTTGAACAGCTCCAGGGACGGCGACTCCACCACCTCCCTGGGCAGCCCATTCCAGTGTCCAATGACTCTCTCAGTGAAGAACTTTCTCCTCACCTCAAGCCTAAATTTCCCCTGGCACAGCTTGAGGCTGTGTCCTCTTGTTCTGGCGCTGGCCACCTGAGAGAAGAGAGCAACCTCCTCCTGGCTACAACCACCCCTCAGGTAGTTGCAGACAGCAATAAGGTCACCCCTGAGCCTCCTCTTCTCCAGGCTAAACAAGCCCAGCTCCCTCAGCCTCTTTAGATTCCAAATCGAATGAGATTGATTTATTTGGGTGTGCTTTACCTTTCCTCTCTACTTCTAATTCCTTTCTTTGGGGAAGGAGGGGGGAGAGGGAAGGGCACTTTATAAAGTTCTCATTGGTTCTATCAAATTTATTAGAGTCTCTGGGAATTTAAATTAGACCTGAGACAGTCCTGGTGGTGGGCAGGCTTCTGGTGAGCACAGTGTGGTCAACAAACCCTATGAGGAGAGGCTGAGGGAGCTGGGGGTATGCAGCCTGCAGAAGAGGAGGCTCAGGGCAGACCTCACTGCTGTCGACAACTACCTGAAGGGAGGCTGTAGCCAGGTGGGGTTGGTCTCTTCTGCCAGGCAAGCAGCAACAGAACAAGGGGACACAGTCTAGTCTGTGCTGATCTCCTTTATGGAGCTCTAAACCAACTTCACTCTGACCAGTGGTATCACTGATCCCTGATGTGCTAGTTTGAGCCTAGCTGGGATGTTTTGGTGAGAAGAACAAGATCATAGGCTGAGACATGAAAACAATGGTGAGGTCTACTTCCCTCACAGCCTTGCTGAGATGTGTAGAAAGGAAAAGCAAAACATTAGATGAAGTCACTCTGCTCTGCACTTCACTCTGGGCTGTGCTCTTGGCTCTTTGCCTGCTGGGGAGCTGAGGCTGCTGGCTGAACTCCATCTTACTCTCTAACCTCACCTTCCATTTGCTTCTTGGCTGATTCACCTTTGCTTCTTATCCCCCTGGCTGAACCTCCATTCTTCCTTGGGACTGGGGCAAGGTTGAGAGGGGTAGGGGGAAGGTGAGGGGTGGTTGAGAGCCCCTCCTGGGGACTCAGGTTTCTGGGAGGGGAGTTGTGTTTCTGTATTACCTTTTACCTTGTCTATTTCTGTCTATAACTGTATATACTGTAACTATCTGCTTGTACATTGTGCCAGCTGTAAATATAAGCTTCATTCAAATTCCCAGAGCTGGCTGAGTCTAATCTGGGTGATTTCTAAAGTGTGGGGGGGCAGGGGGACACCCCAAACCATCACACCTGAGATCCCACGACGGCAGCAGAGGAGGGCCAGTATGGCTCAGGTTGATGAGAGCTGCGTGCACTTAGTTCTACTAAAGCCAAGACAGTGCCAAGCCCTACCACTGACTTAGAAGCATGCTTTAATCTTGGAGGCAATTGTCCTGACTTCATGTTCCTGAAGACATGACCCTTCTGTGCAGCCCCAGGGAGCTTGGTCAGGAGCCCTCACACCAGCTTGGTGATGTCTTTTCATATTTACCAAGCCAAGTGTGAACTCTTGGCTGAGTAAAATGCAACTCAAGCAAGTAAATGTGGCTTCTGTTGAAAGCAGGAGGAATTGTGCCATTCATCCACGTGAACCTTCAGACTGGAACTCAGCTCTAATGCAGACATTGATGGAGATGTGGAGACAGTGGGTTCAAGGACACTGCACTGGAGTACCCACAGAATCACAGAATTAACCAGGTTGAAAAAGACCTCTGAGATCATTGAGTCCATCCTATCACCTAACCCTTCTAATTAGCTAACCCATGGCACTAAGTGCCTCATCCAGCCTCCTTTTAAACACCTCCATGGACAGGGATTCCAGCACCTCCTCGGGCAGTCCATTCTGATGCCAATCTCTCTTTCCATGAAGAACTTCTCCCTAACATCCAGCCTAAACCTGCCTCTTGTTCTACTACTGGGTTCCTGGGAGAAGAGATCAACCCCCACCTGGACACAGCTTCCCTTCAGGTAGTTGCAGACAGCAATGAGGTCTGCCCTGAGCATCCTCTTCTGCAGGCTGCACACCCCCAGCTCCCTCAGCCTCTCCTCACAGGGCTGTGCTGCACCCCCCTCACCAGCCTTGCTGCCCTTCTCTGGACACATTCAGTATCTCAAACTCTTTCTTAAATTGAAGGGCTTAGAACTGCACACAGTCCTCAAAGTGTGGCCTAAGCCACACTGCTTCAGAGTACAGATCAACCCAGATAAAGGAGAACTTTGAGGGCTGCTGAAGCTCAGCCTGCTGCCATATCACATTAACAGAACACTGTCTTTTCATCTGATTGATTATGGCAAAGGATATCTAGTTTGCTTAAGCAACATATGCTGCATGCCTTTGGAAAAGGAGTGGGTCAGATGAAAATCTGCAGAGAGAGAGAGAGAGAGAGATTCTTTTAACACTGACCTGACCTTCTCAAGAAGGCTTCAAGTCTGAGGGATATGGCAGGTGGAGGAAAACACCGACACTGAAAGCTTAGCAGGGACCTGCAAGGCTCTAAATCCAGTCTGGGAGGCTACTGAAGAGAACAAACAACAGAATCAGAGCATCACAGAATAGTTCCATCGAGTCCAACCATTATCTAACTCCAAAAGAAAGAAAGGCCCTGTGCAGGGTTTGTTAAACCCCAGAAAACCACTGAGCTGACTGCAGCCAGAAGGAGAAGCAAGGACACAATGTCTGGTTCCAAAAAATCCTCACTGCTGCTCTGCTTTACCTAATTGCTTTCAGTAGGCCTGATTAAAAAGGTAATTATTCAAGCTTCTCCACAGCCCATCTTTCTGAGTTTAAAGGGCACTGTGGTCTTCATGGGGATATTACTAAATTATTTAGATACATCCTCCTGAAAGTTACACTTGATTTGTGGTCCCACCACAGTAATGAACAAAACCCCACAGCAATGCTTTCCAAACTGAATCCGAGTGCTACGGCCACAAGCAGGAATCAGCCTCTTCAATGCTGACTCCAGGCAAACCATTTGTTCCCTGAGCCTCTCTTACAAGTAGCTGTGAGGTTTGAGGAGAATTTTGGAGCATACCAGAAGCAAAGTGATGGGTAAGGGCCATCCCATACAGGAAAGAGCCTGTCCCCCCCCCACACTTTAGAAATCACCCAGACTAGACTCAGCCAGCTCTGGAAATTTGAATGAAGCTTATATTTACAGCTGGCACAATGTACAAGCAGATATTTACAGTATATACAGTTATAGACAGAAATAGACAAGGGAAAAGGTAATACAGAAACACAACTCCCCTCCCAGAAACCTGAGTCCCCAGGAGGGGCTCTCAACCACCCCCTCACCTTCCCCCTNTCCTGTTAACTGTAATGGGGAACATGAAAAGGTTCCCCCCAAAGCTTTGTGTTCACCTTGCTCTGGCAACTCAAGGACTCACTGTGTCCGTGGTCCAAACATCATCACCAGAGCTGCTGGTAGCTTGAGGAGGTTACCATAACTTCTGCCTTTCTTCAGTCTCTCCTTTCTGGGAAATGACAACCAGCAGTGAAGTCAGGAAGATGTGGGCAAGGCAGAGTGCTGGGTGATCATAGAATCATAGAATCAACCAGGTTGGAAGAGACCTCCAACATCATCCAGTCCAACCTAGCACCCAGCCCTATCCAGTCAACCAGACCATGGCACTAAGTGCCTCAGCCAGGCTTGGCTTCAACACCTCCAGGCAAGGTGACTCCACCACCTCCCTGGGCAGCCCATTCCAATGCCAATCACTCTCTCTGCCAACAACTTCCTCCTAACATCCAGCCTAGACCTCCCCTGGCACAACTTGAGACTGTGTCTCCTTGTTCTCTCGCTGCTTGCCTGGCAGAAGAGCCCAACCCCACCTGGCTGCAGCCTCCCTTCAGGGAGCTGCAGACAGCAATGAGGTCTGCCCTGAGCCTCCTCTTCTGCAGGCTGCACACCCCCAGCTCTTTCTAATCAAGAGTACAGGATTAAAGAATCACAGAAACATTCTGGTTGGAAAAATCCCTCAGGGTCACCAAGTCCAACTGACATCCCTATGTTGGAAGCTTGACCCTTAAACCATATCCACAAGCACTACATCCAAGAGTTAAACACATCCAGAAGGCCTATTTCAAGTGTATGGCAATAAAGACCAATGGATTTCTTTTGGCAAGGTCATTGGTGAAAGAAGATCAGGTTAAAGAACACTTAAGGAAACTGGAGTTCCCCTGTACTCAGCACTGCTCACTTTGAGTCCTGTGTCCAGTTCTGGGCCACTCAATTCAAGCGAGATGTTGAGGTGCTGGAAGGTGTCCAGAGAAGGGCAACAAAGCTGGTGAGGGGCCTGGAGCACAGCCCTGTGAGGAGAGGCTGAGGGAACTGCAGGCTCCTGTTAAGCTTTTCATCAGCCAGCCTCTTCAGAGTGGTACCCAGCAGCAGAAAAAAGGGCAGAGTTCATCAGCTGAAATAAAAGAAATCAATTTAAATATATATTAAAAAAAAAAAATAGTTTGAGTGTGATTGAAATGGAGCAACCTGCTCCAATTCTGTACAGGGTTAACCCTCCAGGAGGAGTGACCTTGAACCTGACCTTAGGTGGTCTTGACCCCTCCCCAGGGGGGGGGTCTGAACACTACCAGGTGATGGTTAGCCCACTCACCCTTCCTGTCTAAAGGAATGGGCTGCCCAGGGAGGTGGTGGAGTCGCCATCCCTGGAGGTGTTGAAGCAAAGCCTGGATGAGGCACTTAGTGCCATGGTCTGGTTGACTGGATAGGGCTGGGTGCTAGGTTGGGCTGGCTGATCTTGGAGGTCACTTCCAACCTGGCTGATTCTATGATTCTATGAAAATGACTTCCTTGATGGAAGTTACCATGATGCTAACCCAGGAAGTCTTGACCTCTGTTTCCACCTGTGAAGGGTATTCTGGAGCTAGAGATCAATCTTTTCTGTCCGATGTTCCACCCTCCCCTTTCCCTTCTGCTCATGGGAAGAAGATGAATCTTTCCATCTGTGAATTACCCAAGATAAATTATTCATGGAGCACTTTTATCAACCCTATTAGCTGCACAGGAATCTAGGTAAATGTCAAGCCATCTTCGTTAATCCTTCACTCAGGCTGCTGGAAGTGATACTGCGCCCAGTGCTAACTCGTTTGACCTCCCCCGGTACTCACTTTGCCAGAGAGTCACATCTTGATGAGAAAGTCTAAGTGGTTCTCTGTGGCAGAGCCTGGACTCTTTTCTGAATAACTGGCTAGCAGGAGGTGGCCCTGATGTCTGCTGGATCATATATTCCAAATAGAGGAGAAAGGAAAAGGCACTGTTATCTCATGGCCATGTGTGTGATGCCTCCCCCAGTGCAGGTGCTCTGCTCTCCAACAAGCTGCAGGAGTTGCACTGCTTTGCTCTCCTGCTCTGTTCTAGGAGTTGGTTCACTATCTTACAGCTGGAAGATTTTGCCCACTAAGAACACAGATGGTGGAACTACTCTTTCACTGTAACCTCCACAGAGTCACAGAATGATTTGGATTGGAGGGGACCTTAAAGATCATCCAGCTCCGGACCCAAAGCCATGGGCAAGGACACCTTCCATTAGAACAGGTGCTGAAGGCCCCATGAAGCCTAACACTGAACACCTCCAGGGGTGTGTTACTCCCTGACAGCCTTAGAAACATCTTTACAAAACATGGAATGGTTTAGGCTGGAAGGGACCTCAAAGCTCAGCCAGTTCCAACCCCCTGCCATAGGCAGGGACACCTGCCACTAGAACAGGTCACAGCAGGATCATCTATGGTAAATCACATGGAAACACTTTCAGGTGGGTGAGTCATGTCTCAGAGAATCATGGAATCATAGAATGGTTTAGGTTGGAAGGGACCTCAAGGACATTCCAGTTCCAATCCCCTGCCATAGGCAGGGACACATCCCACTAGAGAAGGCTGCTCAAGGCCTCAACCTCCACATGAGGCTTAGTTAGAGAAGGTTTCTGCAGCAGCCAGGCTTGGACACAGAGTGAGTGTCATGCATCTCAGTCTAGCCAGGACAGATCTACCTGGGGGCAAATGCAAAACTGGAACTTCTGAATGCCTAAGGAATTTGAAGGCTATAAACAATGCAAGACCTTTAGGATGCTGGAATCTGAAGAACAAAGATTTTCATGACCTTATCTTAGGGTTTAAGGAACCTGATTTCTCTGCTTTCAATCTGTCTGCTATTTCTTGTGCCTTGCAACGGAGTCTGCAGTGGAAGTATGCATATTTCTGCCGTGTTAAGAAGGGAAAGCCAACTTTGAGAAGTCTTCACCAGCTTTCACCCTAACAAGTCCCAGGCTGTGTCTCTACATAGATCTACACTTCACAGCCTCACAGTATCACCAAGGTTGGAAGAGACCTCACAGATCAAGTCCAAGCCATTACCACAGAGCTCAAGGCCAGACCATGGCACCAAGTGCCACGTCCAATCCTGCCTTGAACAGCTCCAGGGACGGCGACTCCACCACCTCCCTGGGCAGCCCATTCCAGTAGCCAATGACTCTCTCAGGGAAGAACTTTCTCCTCACCTCAAGCCTAAATTTCCCCTGGCACAGCCTGAGGCTGTGTCCTCTTGTTGTGGTGCTGGCTGCCTGAGAGAAGACAGCACCCTCCTCCTGGCTACAACCACCCCTCAGGTAGTTGTAGACAGCAATAAGGTCTCCCCTGAGCCTCCTCTTCTCCAGGCTAAACAACCCCAGCTCCCTCAGCCTCTCCTCGTAGGGCTGTGCTCGAGGCCTCTCCCCAGCCTCGTTGCCCTTCTCTGGACACGTTCAAGCATCTCAATGTCCCTCTTAAACTGGGGGGCCCAGAACTGGACACAGTACTCAAGGTGTGGTCTAACCAGTGCAGAGTACAGGGGCAGAATGACCTCCCTGCTCCTGCTGGCCACACCATTCCTGATGCAGGCCAGGATGCCATTGGCTCTCTTGGAGAGAGAATGCCTCACTTCTCTGGAGGCATTCCAGCTCACCTGAGAGTCCCTCTCACAGCAATTCTTTGCTTACTGCTTCAGATCCAGCCCTGAACAGCTCACCCAAAGTTACATGGAGAGTCTTTGCAGAAGCAGGAGCAGGATTGTTGGCTAACATCCAAATCCTTAAACTGTGCTTCCTGTGCCTGCTGCAGTTGTCTTGCAGGCTGGCACTACACTAAATAGAAAAGAATAAACCCAGCCAGACAATATGCTTTCCACTTCCAGGCTTTCCTGGTCCTCTCTTTTTGCATCTCCCTTGTTGATCCCACGTGTAAAACACAGAGTAAATAGAGCTTGATGCCAGCTGGAGTATTGTCTCGGCACAGACGTGCAATGATGCTTCCCCTCGGTAGCCTTCTTTTCCATAACCCTCTTCTAATCTGCTGGCAAGGAAAGGAAGACCATATTAGAGCTACAGCTGCCTGTCTCAGATGGATGTAGAGACACAAGGCTGAAGATACATTGCTCTGTGTCTGCCAACTCCACAACAGTGGTAAATGCTAGCATTTAAAGTGAGTGGTGGAAGTGTCACCCCCTCAGGGAGCGTCTGATGGTGCAAGGAACCTGCAGGTAGACCATGGGCAGCAAAGCAGCTGAAATGGACTCAAATCACTTCTGGAGCACACAAATAATTCAAGTTTGACAAATCAAATCTTCTCGCTCCATGCCCTTGTCAGCAGGCATTTAGGGCTCAGCATTTCCTCCTCCCTGTGATTTGGTGATTACCATCTGAAATTAGAACTCATCAGACCCAGCATGGTCATTCTCACAGTGTCCTATTATCATAGAATCATAGAATCAAGCAGGTTGGAAGAGACCTCCAAGATCATCCAGTCCAACCTAGCACCCAGCCCTATCCAATCAACCAGACCATGGCACTAAGTGCCTCATCCAGGCTTTGCTTCAACACCTCCAGGGACGGCAACTCCACCACCTCCCTGGGCAGCCCATTCCAATGCCAATCACTCTCTCTGACAACAACTTCCTCCTAACATCCAGCCTAGACCTCCCCTGGCACAGCTTGAGGCTGTGTCCCCTTGTTCTGTTGCTGNCCATTGGCCTCTGCCCACCCATCCAGCCTGGCCAGGTCCCTCTGCAGGGCTCTCCTACCCTCCAACAGCTCCACACCTGCTCCTATCTTGGTGTCATCTGCAAACTTACTAATGCTGGAGTCAGTCTCCTGATCCAGGTCATCAATAAAGATATTGAACAGGGCTGGGCCCTCTTAATAGAGCCTTGCTCTATTCATGGCAGACTGTGAAGAAATAGCCAGCCAGAGAGCTGGAGAGACACTGTGCTAAGTTTGAGCTTCATCAGCTGTTGGAAAAAGCAGTGGAGCATCAAAACCACAACCTTCCGACTCTGCTGCTTTCCCAAGCAAGACAGAGACACGGCATGGCCCTGAGCAGTAGCAGCTGGTGTGAGGGCAGCTCTGACATGGCATTATGCTGCATGTGTAGTGGAAACAAAAAGCACCATTAAACTTCTCCCTTGGCAAGCCTGGAAGGTCTGTCTGGTGAGAGTTAGAACTACCTGATCCTGGGAAAGGGGATCTGCCATATGAGGTGTCTTTTCTTATGTCTTGTGTGAGTTCTGAGAACCCACAGAAGAAACACCAAACACTGGAGCCTGAAAGGGAGCTTAATACTTTTCCTGGCTCCCCACTTCTCTCCTGCACCTGCTTTCCTTTTGCTAGTTAAAAAATTGCCCTCTGCTTTCATTAAAGAATGTCCAGTAATTTGCAATTTCCCAATGAGGAAAACATCTCTGTTATGAGGAGAGCCTGGGGGAGCTGGGGCTCTGCTCTGCTGCTTGGAGAGGAGAAGCCTGAGGGCTGACCTCATTCATGTTGATAAAGATGTAAAGGTGAGTGCCAAGAGCATGCAGCCAGGCTCTGCTCAGTGATGCCCAATGCCAGGACAAGGACAATGGGTGGAAGCTGAGGTATAGGAAGTTCCATGCAAACATGAGGAGGAATTTTTTTCCTTGTGAGGGTGACAGAACCCTGGAACAGGCTGCCCAGGGGGGTTCTGGAGTCTCCCTCTCTGAAGATATTCAAGACCTGCCTGGATGTGTTCCTGTTGGATCTGGTTTAGGTGAGCAGGGAGGTTGGACTGGATGAGCTTTCAAGGTTCCTTCCAGCCCCTGACATTCTGCTATTCCATGAACTGAAGCCATCCTCATTCTTAAAACACATGGATCAAGAAGAAACTGATACAAGCCCTCTCTTGCCTTGACTGACCCACCAGGAATGCCACTGCTATTGTGGCTCCTGTTTTGAATGTCATGGTTAAGGATTTCAGTTTCACTCTATACATAGTTCTGTTTTGTTAACCATATCTTATGGACAGAGGAAAGGGCAAGCTGCCAAAAAATCACACAGGGAGAGGAGATGTTGAGATGCTGGAAGGTGTCCAGTGAAGGGCAACAAGGCTGGTGAAGGGCCTGGAACACAAACCCTATGAGGAGAGGCTGAGGGAGCTGGGGGTGTGCAGCCTGCAGAAGAGGAGGCTCAGGGCAGACCTCATTGCTGTCTGCAACTACCTGAAGGGAGGCTGTAGCCAGGTGGGGTTGGTCTCTTCTGCCAGGCCACCAGCAACAGAAGAAGGGGACACAGTCTCAAGTTGTGCCAGGGGAGGTCTAGGCTGGATGTTAGGAGGAAGTTGTTGGCAGAGAGAGTGATTGGCATTGGAATGGGCTGCCCAGGGAGGTGGTGGAGTGGCCGTCCCTGGAGGTGTTCAAGCAAAGCCTGGCTGGGGCACTTAGTGCCATGGTCTGGTTGATTGGATAGGGCTGGGTGCTAGGTTGGACTGGATGATCTTGGAGGTCTCTTCCAACCTGGTTGATTTTATTCTATTCTATTCTATTCTAAACTGAGTCTTCCTTCCATGAAATAAAAATGATCCCCAGAAATAAGCAATTGAATGTGGCTGATAGGATATGGAGAGGACAATTCCAACCATGCACATATGCAGTTTTGTAGCTCTTGTCAGTATCTAGATAAGCCTATCTGGCAGCAGCAGCAGCTGATCCAGGCACATGTGCAAAGCTCAAATCCACCCAATATGAGATTACACTTTGCATTTAGAAAGCATCATTCCCTGAGGATAGCACAGCATTTTTGTCAGCTATTAAACACTAACTGGATCTTCACACTGCCCCACTGCATGTGTGATGTGTAAGGGAGTGAGAAACTCTGTTATGAGACACCCAAACCCAAGGACAAAGTAACCCACAACTGTGGGTTGTGCTACTTCTGCCTATCTGTTGGCAATGCTAAAGACTATCATATATATTTATCTATATTCTCTTGACACAAAGCACAAGCCAACCTCATCAGGTTCAACAAGACCAACTGCAGGGTCCTGCATCTGCATTGGGGCAATGCCAAGCACAAATGCAGGCTGGGCAGTGAGTGGCTGGAGAGCAGCCCTGAGGAGAGGGACTTGGGGGTGCTGGTGGTCAAGAAGCTCAACAGGAGCCAGCAGTGTGCACTTGCAGCCCAGAAAGCCAAGCAGAGCCTGGGCTGCAGNGACCCTCTTGTGGCTTTCCAGGATCTGAAGGAGGCCTCCAAAAAAGCTGGGGAGGGACTTTTTAGGCTGCCAGGGAGTGACAGGACTGAGGGGAACGGAGCAAAGCTGGAGGTGGGGAGAGTCAGCCTGGACATGAAGAGGAACCTGTTGAGCATGAGTTGCCCAGGGAGGTGGTTGAGGCCCCATGGCTGGAGGTGTTTAAGGCCAGGCTGGATGAGGCTGTGGGCAGCCTGCTCTAGGGTAGGGTGTCCATGGGCATGGCAGGGAGGTTGGAACTGGATGATCCTTGTGGTCCCTTCCAACCCTGACTGATTCTATGATTCTAAGTGTAAGCACATCTATAGGGTGGAAGGATGGGAACAACCTCAGCTGGAAAGTCACAGAGAAATGAGACAGTAAAGGGACTGAGAAAGACTTGGATCATAGAATCATCATGGACTCATAGCATGGCTTAGGTTGGAATGGCTTAGATTGGAAGGGATCAATCTTCCTACCACAAGCAGGGATTCCTCTCAACTAGACTTGGTTGCTCAAGACCTTATCCAACCTGGCCTTGGAATGTGGAATGTGTCTCCTACCTCTGACTTTATATCCCTGTGCAATCTGGTCAGATTACTCAGTCTCTCCAGGCCTGTTTTCAATCCCTGAACAGGAATATTTGTCTTCATTTTCTCTAACTTACCTACTCTTGCTCCAGTCTGCAAGAGTAGGTAAGTTATAGGATGCAAGTGGTAGGTTGGATGCAAGGGATAGTTTGGACTAGATGATCTTGGAGGTCTCTTCCAACCTGGTTGATTCTATGATTCTATGATTATCATTTAGAGTTTGCAAAGTGGAAGTTTCCAAAGCATGGAAGGGCTCTAGGCTCCAAATGCTACACCAGCAATAAAGTCAAGCAGTTCTTTGCTTCTCATTGCACAGAATCAACCCAAATAAAGGAAATAATGTCTGATTTGCTGACAGGTGAGAGAATCTCTTCTTTCCCAAAAGACCTGATCAGCAATAAGGAAGGGAAGATTTCCTTATAGAAGGCCACCTTGTGTACCTGGTGGAAAGATACAAGCATATGTAGGGAGGAAGATAGAATGAGATAGAATGAGAGGAAATGGCCTGAAATTGTATCAGAGAAGGGTTAGGTTGGAGATGAAGAAAAAATTCTTTCCCATAAGAGTGGTCAGGGATTGGGACTGGCTGCCCAGGGAGGTGGTGGAGTCCCCATCCCTGGAGGTGTTCAAGAAACGTGTGGCCATGGCACTTGGGGACATGTTTTAATGGCCATGGTGGGGTTGGGTTGACAGATGGACTCAATGATCTGAGAGGTCTTTTCACAGAATCACAGAATTCCTGAGACTGGAAAAGCCCTTCAAGCTCACCCAGTCCAATCCTTAGTTTCACACTGACAACTCCTTGACTAAACCAAACCCCTCAGCACAACATCTTATCACTAGGAATTGCTATGGTTGGAAAGGACCACCAGAATCAGCCAGTCCAACCTTCATCCCAGCAGCCTTCATCACTAGACCATAGCCTCAAGCACCACATCCACTCTCCTTTTAAACACCTCCAGGGATGGTGACTCCACCACCTCCCTGGGCAGCCTGTTTCAGTTCCTGACCACCTGCTCAGGAAAGAACTTCCTCCCAACAGCCAACCTAAACCTCCCCTGAGGCAACTTGAGGCCATTTCCTCTTGTCCTATCATTAGTAACTGGGGAGAAGAGACCAGCTCCAGCCTCACTACAACCTCCTTTTAGGTAGTTGTAGAGGGCAATAAGGTCCCTGAAACAATTCTGTGACTGTGGTATCCAGACAGACTCTATGATCTTAGAGGTCTTTTCAAACTGAAACAATTCTGTGATTCTGTGGTATCCAGTCCTGAAGCCAAACCATCAGTGCTTGGCACATCAGCCTGTGCCTCTCAGCTCACACACAGGTGAGTGACCAAGTGATGATCCCAAGACAGCAATCTCAGGAGAAAGAAATGCTTGTTGCAGTTTAGTGCTTCACTAAGATAATAAACTTATCCTCTCCCTGCCTCCAGACTGGGAGGGCTGCTCCTTGGAGAAGAAAAAGAGTCTTTTAGCCTGTCAGCATCAAGGGCACAGATGGGCTTTTATGGACTAATCATTCTCTACACCCTAGAAAACCAGGGGATTTTGTCAGTGAGATCCCACATGGCCAAAGTCACTTTCAGGACTGTACTGCAGAATGATTTGGGTGATTATGGATTAGGCAAGCTTCCCACTTCTCGGGGAAGCAAACAGCTCTTCAAAAGAGCTGTGCCACAGACAATCCCCTTTGGCAAGCTCTGTGCCCTGTTGGTATCTTACAAGGGACTGTGTACAGACAGAGCCTCATTCTCCTCTCTCACGCCAGGGACAGTCAGGGGTAACAGTGTTATTGGGGAGACACAGAGACATCCAGCTCAGAGTATTAGGTGGGACTGATCATATCATCATAGTATCACAGTATCATCAGGGTTGGAAGAGACCTCACAGATCATCAAGTCCAACCCTTCACCACAGAGCTCAAGGCTAGACCATGGCACCAAGTGCCACGTCCAATCCTGCCTTGAACAGCTCCAGGGACGGCGACTCCACCACCTCCCTGGGCAGCCCATTCCAGTAGCCAATGACTCTCTCAGTGAAGAACTTTCTCCTCACCTCAAGCCTAAACTTCCCCTGGCGCAGCCTGAGGCTGTGTCCTCTTGTTCTGGCGCTTTGGCTGCAAGTGATGGCATTGAGTAAAGGGATGTGTACCATACAACTACTCTAATAGCAGCCTCCAATTTCCCCCCTTTTCCTCTCTCTCCTATCTGTTATGTCCTAAAAGAGATGGAAAATCAAGTCTCTAGAGGAGAAAAGCTAAAGCACAAGTGTGCACTAACTACCATGTTTTATTTCCTTCTCCCAGGTGCTGCCTGTTGTAAAAGTGCCATTAGTTACATTCCAAATCCAAGCTGGTGACACATGGGTTTGATGGGTGGGCTGCTAGATGGATAAAGAACTGGATTGATGGCTGCACCCAAAGAGTGGCTGTCAGTGGCTCCATGTCCAAGTGGAGGTCAGTGACAAGTGGAGTCCCTGAGGGATCAGTCCTGGGACCAGTCTTGTTCAACATCTTTGTGGGTGCCATGGACAGAGGCATTGAGTGCAGCCTCAGCAAGTTTGCTGACAACACCAAGCTGTGTGGTGCAGCAGCCAGGCTGGAGGGCAGGGATCCATCCAGAGGAAGCTGGACAGGCTGGAGAGGTGGGCACAAGCCAACCTCACTAGGCTCAACAAGACCAAGAGCAAGGTCCTGCAGCTGGGTTGGGGCAATCCCAAGCACAAATGCAGGCTGAGCAGTGAGTGGCTGGAGAGCAGCCCTGAGGAGAGGGACTTGGGGGTGCTGGTGGATGAGAAGCTCAACAGGAGCCAGCAGTGTGCACTTGCAGCCCAAAAAGCCAAGCAGAGCCTGGGCTGCAGCAGGAGAAGTGTGGGAGTAGGAGGAGGGAGGTGATTCTCTCCCTCTGCTCTGCTCTGCTGAGACCCCACCTGGAGTACTGCATCCAGTTCTGAACCTATTACAAAAGGGATGTGGAGATGCTGGAGTGTGTCCAGAGAAAGGCCAGGAGGATGCTCAGAGGGCTGCAGCAGCTCTGCTGTGAGCACAGACTGAAAGAGTTGGGGCTGTGCAGGCTGCAGAAGAGGAGGCTCCCAGGTGACCNTTCTGTGATTCTGTGATTGTCAATCTCATGCATCAAGGGAAGATAAATCACCAGAGCTGAGCAAATGATTTCAGGATTCCTGACTTACCCATTGAATTTGCTGCACTTCACAGCTACCTCTTCTGATATCTGATGCCCCATACAGATGAGGGTTTTAGAAGCTAACCCACGTTGTGTATTTATGAGTGCTTGTAGCAGCTGCACAGCCTCAGTGCACTACCTGGATGACCACAACCAACCAACCAGTCAGTTTCTCCCACAGCCCTCTTTGAAGTTCACTCTCATACATCACTTTTGATCTGTACCTTTCTTTTTTTTTCACAACCTCCCAGGATTTAAAGCCAGAAGGCTTTTGGGGGTCACCTAATTTAAGTTTCCCAAGTTTCAGCTGGTTTCTCCTGAGTGAGATCCGCAACTTCCTTTTGATGAAAATGGACGCGGCGAGAAAGAGAGGATGAAAGAATTCATTCTGTGAGCAGAGGAGCTAACAAAACCAGCTTCATTGTAGGTTTGTGCCTTCACAGCACTAACTCTGGCTCTCCTGCTGAGACTCTCAGTGTCTTGCTGGGTGAGAAACAGTTTGTGTTCTGCCTGTTTCAGAGCTCTGCGTGCCAACTGGTGGGCAGGTACCTGCGAAGCTGGCCAGCTGCCGCCAAATAAATTGACTGCTGTTGAGTTCTTCCTGCCTTTTCAGCTGAGAGGGTGCTAATTCCTTTCTCTCCTCAAAAGCAGATTTCACCACCCTTGTTGTTATTGAATTCTCTCTGACTCCCCTACCTTCTCCCTTTCAAATCCGATTGAGATCGATTAAGGAGTTTCAGAAGTGATGAAGGGATGGAGAGAGGAGCAGGAGGAGGGCTGTGTTTTGTGGACCTAAGATCACACAGCCCTCTCTTCTTAGGAAGTTAATAATGAATGCAAGCTTGACTGAAGAAGAAATGAAGTAAGTTGGTGGAGGAATGGTTATTCTTATTCTTCATACTCTGGGGGAGAAGTGTAGGAAGGAACAAAGTCCACCTCTTGGACATCAGCTTGGATTCTCAAGTGGTACAACTTTGGTACTGACCCTTGATCAGGGTCAGTAGCTGATGCTACCCACACTAGATTTTTGTGTGTATCAGTACAATAAAAGGAGGAGTGAATCATTGCTTAACAGCAGCACAGAATCACAGAATGGGGAGGGTTGGAAAGGGCCTTTGTAGATCAACTCCAAACACCCTGCTGAAGCAAGGTCACCGAGATCTGTTCGCCCAGGAACATGTTCAAGTAGGATTGGAATCCCTCCAGAGAAGGAGACTCCACAACTTCTCTGGACAGCCTGCTCCAGGGCTCCAGCAGCCTCACTCTAAGGAAGTTTCTCCTCATGTTGAGCTGAGACCTTCTCTGTTCCAGTTTGTATCTATTGCTCCTTGGTTTATTGCTGCTGACCAGTGAAAAGAAGTTTTTCCTCACATTTCACAGTCTCACAGTCTCACAGTATCATCAGGGTTGGAAGAGACCTCACAGATCATCAAGTCCAACCCTTCACCACAGAGCTCAAGGCTAGACCATGGCACCAAGTGCCACGTCCAACCTTGCCTTGAACAGCTCCAGGGATGGCGACTCCACCACCTCCCTGGGCAGCCCATTCCAGTGTCCAATGACTCTCTCAGTGAAGAACTTTCTCCTCACCTCGAGCCTAAACTTCCCCTGGCGCAGCCTGAGGCTGTGTCCTCTCGTTCTGGCGCTGGCCACCTGAGAGAAGAGAGCAACCTCCCCCTGGCCACAACCACCCCTCAGGTAGTTGTAGACAGCAATAAGGTCTCCCCTGAGCCTCCTCTTCTCCAGGCTAAACAATCCCAGCTCCCTCAGCCTCTCCTCGTAGGGCTGTGCTCGAGGCCTCTCACCAGCCTCGTTGCCCTTCTCTGGACACGTTCAAGCATCTCAATGTCCCTTCTAAACTGGGGGGCCCAGAACTGAACACAGTACTCAAGGTGTGGTCTAACCAGTGCAGAGTACAGGGGCAGAATGACCTCCCTGCTCCTGCTGGCCACACCATTCCTGATGCAGGCCAGGATGCCACTGGCTCTCTTGGCCACCTGGGCACACTGCTGGCTCATGTTCAGGAGGGTATCAATCAGCACCCCCAGATCCCTCTCTGTCTGGCTGCTCTCCAGCCACTCCGCCCCCAGCCTGTATCTCTGCATGGGGTTGTTGTGGCCAAAGTGCAGCCCCTGGCACTTGAAGCCATTGAATGCCATCCCCTTGGACTCTGCCCATCTGTCCAGGCAGTCAAGGTCCCGCTGCAGAGCCCAGATGCAACCTTCTGGGCTCCAGTTTGTGCCATTGCCCTTCATCCTATCACTGAGCACCACTAAGAAGAGTCTGGCCCCATCCTCTTCCTGTCCATCTTTTATCTCTTGCTGAGCACTGAGAAGATCTCCTCTCAGTCTGCTCTGAGCAGCCCCATGTCTCTCAGCCTCTCCTCCTCACAGAAATGTTCCAGTCCCCTCAATATCTTAGTGGCCTCCACTGGACTCTCACCAGTAGGTCCCTGTTGCTCTTGAATTGGGGAGTCAGGAGCTGGATTCAGTACTCCAGATTTGGCCTCACTAGGGCAAAATAGAGGGGAAAGAGAACCTTCCTTAACCTGCTGGCCACACGCTTAATGCACCCAGGAGAGAACCTGCCTTCCTGGTCACAAGGGCACATTGTTGGTTCATGGTAAACTTATTGTCCATCACTACTCCCCAGTTCTTCTCTGCAGAGCTGCTTTCCATCGACTCAACACCTAATCATAGAATCAACCAGGTTGGAAGAGACCTTCAACATCATCCAGCCCAACCTAGCACCCAGCCCTGGCCAATCAACCAGACCATGGCACTAAGTGCCTCATCCAGGCTTTGCTTCAACACCTCCAGGGATGGCAACTCCACCACCTCCCTGGGCAGCCCATTCCAATGCCAATCACTCTCTCTGTCAAGAACTTCCTCCTAACATCCAGCCTAGGCCTCCCCCAGCACAACTTGAGACTGTGTCCCCTTGTTCTATTGCTGCTTGCCTGGCAGAAGAGCCCAACCCCACCTGGCTACAGCCTCCCTTCAGGGAGTTGTAGACAGCAATGTGGTCACCCCTGAGCCTTCTCATAGAATAGAATAGGATAGAAAAGAAAACTCAGGCTTTGAGGAGACCTTATAGTGCCCTTTC
>WAAF01002292.1:0-10411 GCA_013400475.1 Tricholaema leucomelas
AACCATTCCATGATTCTATGATTCTATGATCAATTCGTGTCCTCTGATAGCAAGAAATTTATCCATGGCGGGGGCGAGGGAAAGGGAAGTTCCCAACTCACCACGATGCTGTAAGTAAGGGAAAGTAAAGGAGTTATGATCAATAAGGATTTTAGAGGAACAGGGGAAATGTTTCTTTCAAAATGGGAATTGAAGACAAAAAATGCAGCACATTGAACCAGGTTTGCTGAGCTGAGTGTGGTCTTTCCTTATAGGTATATGGAGATCCTGGCAGTAAAGCTCTAAACTGATGCTGCATTTAACTAGCCTTGCATCCTTTAATTCACCAGAAACTTACCTCATCAAAGCTTTTTACATTAACAAGAATAAGGCCAGGTCTGTCTTACTGATGTAAATCCAGAGAAAGCATCACTGAAGCCCACAGACAGTCCATGTTTCTGTTTGTGCATGTGAACCACATATTTAATACTCATTTAATTATGTAAGGAGTTTAAGTTCATACTAAAGGAGGAAAAATCAAAAATCCCTCATAAGGAAAAAGTGAACGCAGTAACACATATGTATAATGAATTATGTAGGAGCACTGCTATGAATTTTCAGAGTCAAGCTAGAGTGAGGATTTAAATACTCATTGAAATATATATACAAGATATTTCTTCTGTTCCTTGTGTACTATAAAGGATTTTAAAATAGTATGGCATTTGGGATGCAGCTTTACTCTTACAGCTGTTAAAATATCTAAGCAGAAATATTTGTGTAGTGATTTTGGTCATTCAGTGGGGGAAGTTATTTGAATTTCCTGTAGTCTGGTAACACATCTGCAAAAATTTTGTGTTCTTTAGAACACATTTCATGAAACAATTCCAACTAAATAACTACACTGTATTTAAACCCAACTATTTACTGTTTTTTTAAGGCTGAGTATGTGTGTTTAAGATAAGTTTAAAATGCGT
Organism: Tricholaema leucomelas; assembly: GCA_013400475.1. NCBI lineage: Eukaryota > Metazoa > Chordata > Aves > Piciformes > Lybiidae > Tricholaema lacrymosa > Tricholaema leucomelas. The sequence goes on from WAAF01002292.1 coordinate 954, forward strand.
TGTGGTTGTCATTATCATTACCACTGGTTTCTGCCTGTATAGCAGTTTTTATCCCAGGATTGCAGCATGCTAATTAAGGTTTCTTTTCAGAAGAACCTCCATCTCCAGAAAGGCTGTTTAGCACATCCTTAGTGAGAGTCACACATGAGTTTAAATTTAAACTCATTTTAATGTGACTTCCTGAGCCATGATGTGGCTTTAGCACATAGGTAAGGGAGTTTTTAAACTTCCCAATTAACTAAACTTCATACTACCCTGAGGGCTTCTCAACTCATTTAACCAGCCTCTTTAGTAAAATCTCCTCTACTGTATCCAAAGAAATGTATCCTAGACAGACCAAGGTCCATGCTTTTTAATTGGGTTCTTAATCTGGAAACTACTATTCCTGATCACCCTAGAATCTTAGATTTTTTTTCTGAATTTGTCAGTAAGAGTTTTATATTTCTCTCAGCTCTGTGGTCTTAAAACAAATCTTTGGAAGTACTGCTTAACAGGGCATTGATATTGACACTTCTGAGTCCCCCTGCAAGTGTAAGTCCCTTCAGAATTATATGACAGAAAGATTCCTTAAAGGAAAATCCACTCTGTTGGAAAATTCCTGATGATCTCATAAATATGCAACACAATAGAAACTATGGCAGTTAAGGGCTTTGAAATATATATATTTGTTCATCCACTTCTCAAACACACAGGAAAAGTGGAGAACTTTGCTTTTTTTACTCAGAGATTAATAAGCACTATGAAACAAGAGTCCTAACAATAGGCTGAAGAGAGGGCTTTCTGATGAGTTCTGCCAGCAGTTCCTTCCTGCTGCAACCACTGAGAGCTCCCAGGCTAGCATCAGGAAGCTCTCAGTCACTGCAACACCTTATGCATAAAATTGCTGAAAATCATCAGAGGTTTTTCCATTTCAAACTGCAACTTTTCACTGTCCCAGAAACACAAAGAGCCCATGCAAAGCAGGAAGCTAGCATCTCAGTGCAATGCTTAAGCCCACAGCTGTGTTCTGTCCTGACTTGGGTTTCTAATTTCAGAGTTTAGCCTCAAGCAATGTGTCATTATTTGTCTCACGCTGAAGTATGAGCAACATAGATAATCTCAATAACACAGTTTTTGTAGAAAAGCTCTTTTCCAAAAATAGAACACGAGACACCTTGCCCAGTCTCTGCTAAAACTCACTTTGAAATTCCATCTGCTCCAGATATAATGATACTGAGAACATGGTCTTTGTGGAGTGTGCAGACATGTTTATCCACTCAAAATGTTAGCACAATCTTGAACACCAAAAGTTACTTTTTCTAAATGTGACACACAAAGAGGGTATTTGAGAAGCACTCTCAAATCTGGTACATCTGGTGGTGAAAGAAGAACTGGAGACCAGCACTAACTCTGATATCTGTCAAAATTCAGATTAAATATCTGCTATGACCTGAGCACAAAAGTCTACAGGCTCTCAGAGATGGGAGCCTCTCTTATGAAGGTCTTTGGTTGTTTGGATATTAAGGCAAAATATGATGCAGAACATTCTCCTGTCTTTCAGTACTTTTAAAGATAGACTTGTTGGGACAAGCTGAAGATCAACTCCCAAATGCAAGCTCAGGAGAACTCTATGCTGATTAAATTACTCCACTATATCTGTTTTTCAGTTGATTTTTGTTTCTTTTCCCTGTGCTTAGTGTCCTAGGTCTGTTCACTGAAGAAAAGTTCAAAGACACAGGCACCTGAAACTCCTATGCTGTCACGAGGCTCATGCTGAATTGCAGACAAGCTACAGAAAAGTCAGAAACTGTTCTGAGGTATCATACCATCAATATATTAGGACAAGGGGAGGTGATTTTCCCCCTCTGCTCTGCTCTCATGAGACCCCACCTGGAGTCCTCTGGCCAGTTCTGGTGCCCCCAGCATAAGACGGACATGAAACTGCTGGAGCAGATCGAGAGGAGCAAGACAGCATACAGCTTTTAGATGGTATTTTCCATCTTGCCAAGATATTTATTCCACCTTTCAGACCATTATTCACAAGGATCACAGGATGTTAGGAATTGGAAGGGACTTAAAGAGATCATGCTGACTACTAACAACCTTCATTTCTTCCAAGTGTCTAGAGATGCCCTCCAGAATAAGCCGCTCCATCATTTTTCCAGGGTTGGAGGTGAGGCTGATTGGTCTCTAATTTCCTATTTTATTAGTTTGAAAAGTGTGATCAGCATTATTTGGCAGAGGACACATTGATCTCTTTAGGTTTGCCTTCACGGATGTGTCTCAAGATATTATGAACTGGTACATCCTGCCCTCAGTGCCCAGCTGCCTATCCCAGACAATGCAATCAAATATTAGGTCTGATTACAATGTGTGTGTGTACTTTTCTAAAAATTTGATCAAGTGGATTGAAACAATGGCATTAGACTGAGCCAGCCCCAAAGACAAGGTCTCTCAGTAGCAGCAAAATTCCCCATGAAATTCTAGCAGACTACAGAAGAAAAAGTGGTAAGGGCTAAATTAAATCTATCCCTCACACGGGCAGGAAAGGACACAGAATACAAGAACAGTTCCTTCTCGTCATGCTCTGAGCATCATAAACTGTAAGCAGAGGGAGGGAAGCAGCACTGTGGCCCTATCCTTCACTGACCTGAGAGCTAACTCAATCCTGCCACCCCAGCCTGTAATGGAGACACCGCTCCTAAAGCACATCTCTCAGCTGCACATTTATTAAGGAACGTTCAAAGGTAATATTGCTACAAATTCAAACTTGATTTTATCCTTTTTTTCCCCCTTCCACAAATCTACTACTGGCCACTGCAGGAGACAGAAGACCAAGACAGATAGACTTTTGATCTGATCTGATAAGTCCATTTTAAAGTTCTGCCTCACACTATTTCAGGACTTTCATTAGAAGGGATTCTGTTTCCTGAAGCATGTTACTCCTTCTTTTTACAAATATTGAGGCTCACCAGATCTGTCATGTCAGCTAGCCTCTTTTTTTTCTCTCTCAATGACACATCAGTTCATATTCTTCCTTCAAAGAATTTCAAAGTACCTGAAAAATACATCTAGGTTTCATCAGTATTTCTCTTTTCAAACCTGGCTTGTCTATTGCCTCTATTTTTTTGAAAGCATCAGGTACTTTCTACGGTTACTGCTTCTGCTATTTTTAATAGAAGCTGCTTCTGCTCAATGTGATTTTGAAACCACACTAATTACACAGTTATCTTCTGGCATAGCTGTACAGATGTATGCAGAAAGACCTCCCTAGAAGTCTGAAGGCATATTTTCTCTTGGTTGATATTTCATCTGTTTCAGTACAGACCAAGTTATTCTGGGCTGGAAAGCAGATGAAGATAGTTTCAGTCAGACACCTTTGCAGCAGAGAAGCTGTGATTCCTTCCCCAGGCAGGAGGGGCCCCAAATCACTGCAGAAGGAAAAAATTAAGACAAACTGCAGCAGCTAAACCCACCCAAGATTTCAGTCAGAGCCCTCCCTTAGGAAGTCTTATTCTTAGAGCCTAGAAAAGGTTGCATATTTAAAGGCATAATGAAACAAAAATGTTGTTGCCTAGTTTTCAAGGCTGTAAGGAAAGCTTTCTCAGGGGCCCTGAAGAAAATGTCAAGGTATTATGGTATTTTTTTTTCACGAAAACCTTTCCTACCCAGATGAAAGTTTACTATTCTCAGCTTGCAGAGGAGACAGAGGAAAACAAAAATAACTTAAAATTGCAACCCCAAGGCACAAGAAGAAAAAACAAAAGCTGAAAAAAAAATCACAGTAAGGTTAGAGAAACATAAGAGAATAATATAATAATGTAACATAGCAAGTGTAAGAAAGCAAAATTAAAGGATTAGATAGGGATGGATCAATACAAGACACTAGCGTGATGTGGCCTTTAGAGTAAAAGTGTACAAACACTAAATTACTGCCAAAAGCAGTCTTTGATCTACTGCCAGCAGCTAATTTGCTATAGTGGGAGAGGAGGGATGACATGAGATTACAGCTGCCCGTTGCATTTGGGGGAGGACACTGCTATGCCTGTTTCTGGGCAGGGCAGTGCCAGCCAAACATCTGGCAGGTGACTTCCTCAGCAGGGTTCTGGGCTGTGGCAGTGGCATGTAGAAGAAAGGAAAGCAAACACCCAAGTTGCTGCAACTAGATAGGAAGACAACAGCCTGTGCTTGTAGTAGTACAAAGGTAAGGAGTGTGAAGTGACCCGGTCTAGGTGAGGTAACTGGGTTTTGCTTGCACAGTGTGTGTGGGCAAATTCCTATGAGAACAGGAAAAAGCTCAACTTGCCCCAACCTTACTGTGCTTGCTACATATATGTTTGGAGTTGGGTGAGAGACTTGAGAGCCTTGTAGGAAAAACAGCTAACTATGACTATAATTTTTAAAACCATTTTGTGTTGGACAGGGGATGCACTGTGAAAGTGCTTGCCCTGTACAGAGAAACAGCAGATAGTCCAAGGTCATCAGACTGACAAAGAAGTACTTCACCTACACCGTCGAGAAAACAATTTGGAAAGAGAACCATTATCTGCAAATTGTGGTAAAAGATGGTGCTGAATTGCAAAGTGAAGAGAGTAATAAGGACCCTTAAAGAGATCTCAAACAGTATTCATGCTTGAGCTTTATTCATTTGGTCTGATGTCATAAATTTATCATCCCCATAAATGGATATCACTCCCCAGTTGGTGTTTATAGCTGTTCCCAAGGTAGCATACTAACAGCACTGCTCAGTTTCTACATCAGTGCCTTCTGAGATGGATATAAATCATACATATAAATTATAAAAATGCATATGAGAAAGAGCCTCACTTAGTCAAAATGAAATTTTCAACATTAACAGATAGTCAATACAAAGATGTCTTTCCCTGCGTGTTTAACTGCTTTAATTAAATGAGTTGTGTTTCTCCATCATGAAGTTGCTGTAGTCACAGACACTGGAATGCCACTGTGCCTAGCAGAATGAAGATTCGATTGCCTGCAGAACTGACAGGCAGGTTCTCTTGCATATCCAGCTAATCTAGAATAAATTCAAAATTTATCAGATGCTGTAAAAGTTTGCAGTTTCATTAGCAAGTAAGAAATCTTGAGTTTATGAACCTTGGAACCTGATTACAAACCAAATACAAACCAAATACAGGTGGTCATTAGATACTCTCCAGTTAAATATCGAAGTTTCTGTTACAATATAATTTCATTCTATAGTCTTTGGCTTTAAAAATGGTTTTTGATCAGAGCAGCCATATAATTTTACTGCTGCATTTAATAGTAGGACTTCAAAACTGTGACATCTTATAAATAGAGAGAGAGAGTCATTACTTAAGGAGGAGAAAGACAGACACAGGAAAAAAGGAACTTCTGTGAGGCAATCTAGCTGATTTCCAGCTGCAACACTGGAATGAAACTAACTGATTACCTCCCACATTCAAGTTGTCTTGCAATACAGCAGAAGAAAAGCCTTAAAAATGTTTCCTCAGCACTTAGCCAAACCCTGCTTCTCAGATAGTAACTCACACTAAAGCGAAATCACAGATACAGCAAAAGCCCAATTTGGCATTGTGTTTTCTACTAATTCTGCCAACAGTGCTTAATTGGATTTGAATACGGTTTTATTAGGAGGTGTTTCAGCAGAGCATTTTCAAAGGATGATGCTTTCTGCTTTGGGTTTGTTATGAAGGGGCTGGTTGAAATGTGAGTTTGGGGTGAAATGCAATGAGGCCGATTCAAAAGTTATTAAATAATTTATTAATATATACAAAGATACTTCCCCCAAACTTATTTACAACTATCCACACAAATTTTTGGATGCAGTTAGCAGAACTATTTTACAGAATGTCTATACACAATGGAATTTTGAAAGATTTTAGAAATGTCTTTGAGAGAGAGTCTTGCAGCTTAATTCACCGCTTGTGAGGTTAACTAAATTCCTTTAGCAACTTGAATAGAGAATTAAGAATACTCACTAGTTCTCAGTCTTAATGTCTGTGGCCCAAAACATATGCAGGAAAATATTCAATAGAAGTCCTGTGGTGAATCCCACGTGGGCTGTGATGTGGAATTGGCTGCTGGCTGAGGTGGCAGGCGAGTGGCAGGTAAATGAGGAACAAACGAGCATGCAGGCAAGCACCTTATTCACCTGTTTACCCCCTTTTATAGGACAATGGCTGAGGCTAATGGTCTCATTTGCCTCATTATCATCCAATCACCTTTGGCAATCACCCAAATATACCCAAAAAAGGAAGAAGCCATAGGCTGATTTCCTCCAAAAATGGGGAGTGCATACGCCTTGCTCACAACAGGGGCATGGGTCCCATGAAACCCCTCTCATGCAACCAGACCAAAACAGACTAGGTTGTCTGGGTTTCTTTTGTCCTGTTTTCCCACCTCTGGCTGCAATGCAGAAAGGCAGGTAAACATGTCTGGATAAGACAGGACATGCTCAAGCCCATTTCGTGACCCTTGGGACTCTCCCCACAGGGTTGCCAATTTTTCCTCTTCGTTTTTCTCACAGAACTTGAAAAGGATCCTAAAAGGAGTTATTGACAAATAATGTTTGTTATCTGAAGTGGCTAGCAGAAGCATATCCTCCTCACAACATGAAAGCACGTTATACTGATATGCTATAGAGAGTCAGAAGCCAAAAAAAACCTTGCCTCTCACAGTCTGACAATGATACTACTTCAATCGGCAAGCGGAAATTCAGACTTTGTTGGCTGAAAATCTTCCCAGAACACACAAGGCTCTCTACTTTTCATTCTTTTTTTTTCAGGGAGAAGCAACAGAAATCAGAAGAAACTTCAGAGGCTGCTGAGTTTTGACCAAACTGATCAGTTTTTGCTTCCAAGTGCAATTTGGGGGCACACTTTTTGATGATTATTTGGAGGTTTAGTCTGGTAAATGACACCATCTCTTCATCATCTGAATGGGTGCATGTTTCTGCCATCAGGAGCAACATCCAACTCCTTAAAGGCAATTCCAGCTCAGGAGGAGACAAATTCCACCTGGACATCAGCAATCATGTGCATCACTGTGGATAATCCTGCGTGACCAATTTGGTGAGAACATGAACAAGTGGGATGGTCAACCTACTTCAGCTCTTTCAAAGAGAGTCAGGGAACTGCACAGTGGCAGAAACAGAGGCAGCAATGCCAGAAAAGTAGCTGTCACTTCTTCAGCTCCCCAGAGCAACTGCAATTATTCCAACAATTGCAATTTCTCTGACAACAACAGCAATCATTGTGTACACCCCACATGCCATGTTCAGCATTAGGGGTGCCCTGCCTCCAGCCAGGAGGAGGAAAGGGATAGTGGAGAGAACCGAATCTATTGGAATGTATTCATTAGGTGGCCTGGCAGTTCAAAAGTTCGGAAGTACAGGGCTTTAGTTGACACAGGTGCTCAGTGTACTTTATTGCCATCCAATTGCAAAGGGACAGAGTCTATCACTATTTCTGGAATCACTGGTGGATCTCAAGAGTTAACTAAGTTGCAGGCTGAGATAAGTTTAACTGGTAAAGAGTGGAAGAAACACACTATTGTAACTGGTCCTGATGCGCCTTGCATTCTGGGAATTGACTTTTTGAGACAAGGTTGTTTCAAAGATCCTAAGGGTCACAAATGGGCTTTTGGAATAGCATCTGTAGAGATTGAGGATGGTAAACTGAAACTGTCCATTAGACCTGAACTTTCAGATGAATCTGCAGTTGTGGGACATCATGACATAGAGGATCTGGAGGTGCCAATTGCTACTCAAACTGTTCACCACAGGCAGTACAGAACTAACCGTGACTCTTTGTTGCCCATTCATCAGCTGATTCGTCAACTGGAGAGTCAGGCTGTCATCGAGAAAGCTCATTCACCTTTCAACAGTCCCATCTGGCCTGTGCGCAAACCTAATGGAGACTGGAGACTGACAGTTGATTTTCGTGCCCTCAACGAGGTGACTCCACCCATGAGCGCAGCTGTGCCAGACATGCTGGAACTCCAGTACGAGCTGGAATCGAAGGAGGCTAAATGGTATGCTACCATAGACATTGCTAATGCTTTCTTCTCTATTCCCATAGCAAAGGAGTGCAGGCCTCAGTTTGCATTCACCTGGAGAGGAATCCAGTACCAGTTCAACCGTTTGCCTCAGGGGTGGAAACACAGCTCAACAATCTGTCACTCAGTCATCCACAATGCACTGGAGAAAGGTAAAGCTCCAGAGCACATCCAATTCATCGACGACATCATTGTGTGGGGCCAAACTGCTGAGGAAGTCTTTGAGAAAGGTAAGAAAATCATTGACATTCTGCTGCAAGCAGGTTTTGCCATTAAGAGAGACAAGGTCAAAGGACCTGCCAGAGAACTTCAGTTTCTGTGAATGCAGTGGCAGGATGGTGGCCATCATGTTTCACAGGATGTGATAAACAAAGTCTTCACCATAGCAGTTCCCACCAATAAGAAGGACACTCAATCTTTCTTGAGTGTGGTGGGATTTTGGAGACTACATGTTCCTGGATTCAGTCAAATAATCAAACCTCTGCCTGATGTGACTCATAAGAGAAACAATTTCGAATGGGGACCTGAACAACAAGCAGCCTTTGATCAACAACAAGCGAGAAGTAGTCCATGCAGTGGGCTTAGGACCTCTGCAATCTGCTCTGGATATTAAAAACATTCTGTACACGGCTGCCAGTGACAATGGTCCAACCTGGAGTCTTTGGCAGAGAGCTCCAAATGAGACACGTGGTCATCCACTTGGTTTCTGGGGTTGTGGCTACAGAGGTTCAGAGGCAAATTACACCCCAACAGAGAAAGAGATACTAGCAGCCTATGAAGGAGTGAAAGCAGCTTCTGAAGTGACTGGAACTGAGTCACAATTGCTTTTAGCTCCTAGACTGCCAGTTCTAAACTGGATGTTCAAAGGCAAATGTTCAGTACCGCATCATGCCACAGATACAACCTGGTCTAAATGGATGGCTTTGATAACCCAATGATCACGAATGGGTAATCTTGATCGACCTGGTCTGGTGGAGGTGATCACCAACTGGCTGGAAGGCACAGACTGTACAAAACCTCCAGAGGAGAAAGCTCCTCCCTATTGTGATCTCTCTGATCCGGAAAAGAAACATGCTTTGTTCACAGATGGTTCCTGTCATCTTGTTGGGAACAAGTGAAGATGGAATTCAACAGTCTGGAGTGCTACCAGGAGAGTTACTAAAGCGAGAGATGGAAAAGGTGAATCCAGTCTGTATGCTGAGGTAAAAGCTGTGCAACTTTTTTACCTCTACACCGACTCATGGATGGTAGCCAATGCCCTATGGGGTTGGCTAAAAGAGTGGAAAAAGCATGGTTGGCAGAGGAAAGGAAAGCCTATTTGGTGTGCTGATCTATGGCAGGACATTGATGCATGACTGGAGAGAATTCCAGTGAAGATGCAGCACATAGGCAAACACATGCCTAAGAGCAGAGCCTCTGAGGAA